>JAFLJL010017779.1:33379-66088 GCA_018398815.1 Conus ventricosus | reverse complement strand
AGAATAGTATGGGTTTTACACTTAGCACTGTAGCGTCACATGTACAGCCACAAATTCGTGCATCAACCATTATTAACATAGCAACTTTGTACACACAAATAATACAGCTTCAGGATACACAAATTTGCATATAAATGACAAACATGAATACACTGTTATGTGTTGTATCCTGAAACTTGCTTGTCATCTTGCATCGGTGAAACACCTAAAGATCTAACTAGCCAGAATTTCATGATCGTTCTAATATCTTCATATCCATTTAAGAATAAAATTATGCTCCCCCCCCACCTCAAGAGAACATCCTTCCATTAAAGCTGAAAAACTGTTGGACCCATCCTATGATCCATTTCATCAAAGAAAGAATAATTTCTGCTGGCCAGGGGAAGTAATAACTGGTAAGGGCTGAAAGAGTTACCTTCTACCTACTTTATTTTCAAACTAGGTTGGGGGGTGGGGGTCAACATTTATATCATATCAATTATAATTCCAACACTGCGATGCTTTGTCTTAAAAGACCCATATTTTAAGGATTTGTAGAGGTGAATACCAATGGGTTTCTCTCTATTTCCACAAAGATTTCCTGGGACTAAATAGAAGTCGGAAAGAAAAAACAGGTAGGTTGTGGGACTCCACTCTGGTCAGTGACTTCATAAGTTGCCCATCAAGACTGAAACTGAACCTCTGCAAACGTACAGCCTGTCAAAGTAGTTTAAATTTGAAAGGCACTGGTTAAGAAACTTTCCACTGATTTAAAAAAAAAAAAAAAAAGAAAAATCACAGGACATCATCATCCAAAAATTACACCGAGCGCCATCTCGGCTTAGTTCTTCATACGTGAAGAAAAACTAGGCGTCATGACTACCTTGGTCTTTCATTCAACATGAGACTTGACAGTTGACTACCTTTTCCATGTTTCCTGCTTAGATTCAAACACGATGCATGCACTCGCTCATCTCTGGGCACAGATGGTCGTCAACCATTCCTTGACAATTTCGCAACAGGTTTTGATTTTATGAGTGCACGAAATCCAGCATATCAGGCAATGCTGAAAGAGACTTTGGCACAATGTGTTCATTGCAGTAATGGGGGTATCCAATTACAGTTGGTTTCTCCAGAGCTGCAAGATTTAGCATGCCTCCATATTCAGCTGCCAACCTGCTCATGCGGCTTACAGTAGCATTTCACAATTTTCACAGTAGCATTTCCAATTTGACAGTAGCAACTTAATTTTGCGCGCGTTCTAAAAAGAAATCAGGCCTATAACCAGTTTTACGGACCACATTAAAGCTACAGTACTCTTAGTATATCTATAAATGTTATTATACAGAGATGAAGCAGAGGAAGAGGGCAAATTGCAAAAAAAAATCTACGTGCTACAGTAAAACCGAAAGCGGAAATGCAGTTCCGACAGACCGATAGAGACGTTACTTAGCGCTGTCCAAACAAAACGAAAGTATCTTCGAATTTTTTTGTTTCGCCGTAGCAATTTAATGATCGTAGTAGCGTCGTAGCAAGCATTCTCTTGGCGTAGCAAACTACGGCGATCTCGTAGCAGTTGGCAGCTATGCATATTGCGACAGACACTGACGCATTATGACCCCTCCACACATTCCATGAAACGCATTAACACATGAGATCAACTTCTCCCACAGGCACACATAATTTCTACAGTTGCACTGCACACACCAGCATACATTCTTCTCAATGTGTACTTAACACTTTGAAATAACAAACACAGACAGAGTTAAATTTCAACTTCAATCAATACTTTGGCCTTAATTAGGGCACAGAGGATATAAGTTCAATGAGATTTAGCCAGTATCATATGAAATGAAAATCTAAAAAAAAAAAAAAAAAAATTAAAGATAATGATAAAAGAAAGAGCTCATGCATTTGCACAAAATCTGCTAAGGAATGAGGAACTGCACATCTGTGAAACTTACCCACGAAAAGAGAAATGACACACCAACAACAGAACCACTATAGCTAATCTTATTCTGCTTAAATTGATTTGTTTTTGCTAACTCAATACGATGGTGACTTTTTACTGCTTACAAGAAATTAACAAGAATACGGTGATTTGGGGAACGCATTCTCTTTTGGGAGTATAAATTTCTTTCTAAATTAGAGTACTTCACACACACACACATACACGCAAGCGCACATACACACACACACACACATTCTCTATCTAGAATCGACCACCAGTGAGCATCAGACATGTGGCAGTTCACTATGTACAATAACATTCACAAGAGTGTAACATGGTACAAACAGACGACGCCAAACGACCATTCACCAACATGTGTTGCCCATCAGATGTGGATCCTCAACACTTTGCCACTGATGCCCAAAGACCACCACCACATGGTCTATACATGCACAAGGATGAAGAACCATGTCTGGAAAGTTTGTGGGCAAAGTGAGGGTATGCCACCAGACGAAATTCCACCCTTACTTTCACTGTAAACCAAGTACAAGTACTCTCGTGCCAAAAGCACGATTCCAAGTTGGTTTTACTCTTACTTTGCATTACTTTCTTTCTCAATTGAACAATTCTCAGCTGGCTAAAGAATAAAGACTCTGCTTTTCTTATGCAAATACTCTTAAAAATAAACATGTTAGATGGGTTTTAGTGTCATATAGATACAGGTTTGCTTCACCAGCTGCTTGTAGTATTGGTCCAGGGGATCAGAAGAACATGTGTGGCTGTAGAATCTATAGATAGGACTACTGTAATTTGGCAGCATGCAATTCCAAAGATGAATGAAATGCAGGATAAAAGTACACAATTCTTCTTGACACTCTTTCAAATGTTCTCAGTATGATTATCATGAATGGCAAAGTCAGGAATTTTCTATATGAAAGATTTTCCACATGTTTCAATTATTTTGAAACAATCATCAAAAGTCTTCATGTCCTTTACATTCAAACTACCAAACTAGACTCTGGGGAAGAGGGAGTCAGCAGTTCTAATACATCAATTCAGACATGTTCACAGGCATGCTGACTAACTAAAAGTGATTTCCGCCAATTCTAATGGAACAAGTATAATTCTTTTGCTTTTCACTTGTAAGTACATACCCAGCTGTCGCAAAAAATAGCCTATACAGTAGGCTACAAATCAATTCAAAATGACAGATAACGCAAGCGCACCTGTGCCACACTTGTCAAGATTCAGATAAAATGCTAAGCAGCAAACACACATGGGTCCTTAAGGAGAGACAATTAGTAGGGGGAAAAAAGCCCTGAGTCAGCGAGTGCATTTGCAGATGCAAGGCTTCTTGCAGGTTTTTTTCCTCCATCATAATCATGATAATGCTGCATAACACAATATATACTGATAAAACAAACCCACATGAACTTGGATGTGAGCCAAATCTAATGCTGATCACAAGAACGAGAACACATAATTTGCAAGAAATGAGTAATAACTTATCTCTTTTGCATCAATGGACACCACTTTTTTTTTAAAGATGGGGTCGACATCTTACAAACAGCAGATCAAAAACGTTTTTTCTCTTTTAAATATAAATTAAAAAAAGCACACAAAAATACTGCAATGTCAAAATAATAAATACTGATGATCTTAACACACCGCTCTGTCAGTTCATTCCAGTTCTATCATCACAGCCCATGTGATAAAAAAAGGGCCTTTTCAAAACAAGCCCCACCCTAAACACTAGAAACAAACAGCAAAGACAACGTTATGACCTGTACAAGCCGTTAATAACAGGGCAAGTCAACAACTGACATCCTTAAAGGCTGATCAAACCAGGCTGTGCTGGGAACGCTCATCATTTGCCTGAATTTGTTGCCCTGCCCCCCCCCTCCCCCCCCCCCCCCCCCCCCCCCCCCCCGCCTCTCCCCCTCCCCTTCCTGTTTAAAAAAATAAAATTAAATTAAAAAAAAACATAAAATGCCCCCATCCCATCCCCTCCTATTCTTCCCCAACAAACACGCACACACCTACACAAAAATACGAATAACATACTGCCAACCTGCTGGAGTCAAAATTTGGGACCCAGGCCATGAAGAGGGGTGCATGGAGTTTAAAGTGGGGCAGTTCAGCTTTTGACAGGAATCTTTTCTAACCCTTTCATAGGTTTCAGCTGACAAATGTGGGGAGTCATAAAGAAAATGCATTTTCCAAACTTGTCACTGCCAACATCCACCTAATATCATTGCTTTGTTCCGCTAAAATTTACCATCCCTATTCAAAAGTGACCCTTCAAGCACCACAATTTTTAAACAAAATCCCCCCCCACCCCCCCCCCCCTCCTTGAATTCGGGGTCTGGGAATAATTTTTAATTTTGGGAAATTCAAGAAACATTTGGGAGGGTTGGCCAGCTATGCAAGTATAGTCATTCGGGCCTAACAGACTCTGCAGAATGGACAGGTAGAGTCCACAGTCCACGCTGGACTGTGTGTACAGTGAGCACTCCCTCATGGTACAACATGAAATTGACATGCTTTGTTAAACTGTTACCACAGAAACAAAAGAAAAAGGCTTACTAAAACACAGACAGAGAAACAGTAAACAACAGTAAAGACAGCCCCCCCCCCCCCCCCCCCCCCCCCCCCCCCCCTCCCTATTCCTTCCTCTCTCTCTCCTGCTATAAAAAGAAAGCATACAAACAAAACAAAAGCAACAACAACATACAAAACCTGCAGAGTCAAACAGTAAGCTAAAGAATATTTTTTTTTAAAGAAAGAAAGAAATAACATGTTACACACACAAAACTTGCACAGAACTTCCAGAATGCAGGGATATCTCTTAAGATTCATGAAGCAGGTGTCCTCCATGAAAAAAACCACAAAAACTCTGAAGGTACTGCAACTTGTTGACAGCATTAGTAAGGAAAAATTTTAGCTTTGTTCCATTTAGTGAATCTGTTGCTGTGCTAATGATTTTTATTTTCTTATCATTTTTTATCTAAACAAACTGACAATTTATAACAAGCCAGGAATACACCAACATGTCTCAAACTGGTAGAACAACCATTCTCGATGCTGAGTGAGAAAGAACAGAGACAGAGATTAATGCTGCGTACAGCCCAGCCGACCACAAAGGGCCGTATCAGGGCTGTCACTCAATGCTGTATGCAGAAGAAATAAAATCACAAAACCTGAATGAAATCAACCACTATGCAAATAAGACTGACAATGAAAAACAGAAATGAAAAAAAAAATGATCAAAAATTTAGAAAAAAGAAAAGGGAACATTTTAAGTATCACTTAATTTGATCTCAAAAAGAAGCATGGGGACCAGTTGCTTCCCTTCTACTGTGGGCAGTTAACACAGCCACCTAGACAACCACACTGACTCGACTTGGTATCATGGAGCGAGCTGAGAGGCCAACATGATGATCAATAAATAAACAGATGATAAATCTAAATAATCATATCCCAAAATTTACAAACATTGCAAGCTTACATTTCTAAGCATACATGTCGTTTTTCTGTAAAAACCTACAAACACAATAAAACAATCAGGCAGACGATACAAGACTCGTTCACTAGACTGCACAATGTGAAATAAACGATTCTACCCTAACTACATGCACAAAGAAGAGAACGCACCTCTAAGACTCCATGGAAAGTGGGAATACAGTGAAGCCTGCCAATAAAAACCCAGCAAACAGTGACCCCCCTCCCATTAAACACATTTCTATGCAACAGTTTTCACTTTACTAATAAAATAAAAACCCGTAGCCTAACAGTAAAATAATATCATAATGTCTAGGTCACAGCACTGTGGAAGGTGGAGCCCAACCATTTCATTCAACCGCTTCACCCTCCCTGAACGGAATCAGGTAAAGTACTTTCTGCTGGGTGGACAGATGGGGTTTTCAAGCCGAAAACACCCCCCCCCCCCAAGTGGCTCAAACTCATGACAGTCAACTCCACTCCACAGCTGAATGCTTTCACCATCCGACAGCGGGCCTCTTTGCTGCACTCATTTACCTCCCAATACAGGCTGTTCCCTGAAAAGACACCACTTTTCACCGTTTCTGGAGGATGATGCTGGGAGACTTCACTGCACGCATTTTCCACCCCCATTTGGTCCTGTACATTAATTATGCCATGATAAAACTTCTAGTTCGCCGCATACATCACCTTTTCCGTTTTCACTTCCTGAAGGAACTGTACATTATAGTTCATAACTGCCATTTTCATCAGATGGTCAACACAAGACCTCACTTGCCATTTATTCTGAGCTGACTTGTCTCACACACAGCAGGTAAAGTCTGCAGAAAGTGAACACCAGCAGAAGCATCATTAGTAACACAGACTACAGGCCTGGAATACTGTATTTTCCATGACATTCCCTTTATTCCACATACCTCAACCTTCCACTCCAGCGTCAATTTCTAGAAGTCCAGTCGGACCGCTTTCTAGCTGGAATCAATTGCCTGATTACTTTCCTTTGGAGAACACTCCGCTATGATCGCAGTGAAGACTGTTTTCCATCGGGAATCACACTGGGTCGGGAATCAGGTTGGGTCAGACAATTTTCCACCCGGATGTATCAGTCGCTGTAAGTATAGTCAGACTGCTTGTTTTCTTGCTTGATCTGACCATCACACGTCTTTTTCTTTTTCCTTTTTCTTTTTTTTTGCTGTAATCGGTCACCATATTTCTATTATCTATTTCTAGGCTCTCTAATTCTATGCCCGAATGATTTGCAAAATGTTTCACATCTGCATACCATAATACAAACTGTAGTCAGAGCACTTTTCATTCACAACCAATCAACTTCATTCCTGCCTGAATCAATCGATGTAATTCCTCTCACAGTGTTCTCTCCTTTTTTTTTCTTTTTTTGATTCAAAGACTAAGTCAACTGCCATTTGAAATCAGTTCATACAAAAGCAGGGCACCGATTGCCATTTTAAGTTGGAACTCACAAACACATAACAATGACCCCCAAACAAACATAATACCCATGCAGCCTCATCTTCATCCAACAACATTCAGTCAACAGACAATGTTGTGTTTAATGTTTGACTGCAGTCACTATGATCCAATTTGGGGGATTAAAAGCACACACATGCACGCACACACACACATGCATACACACACACACACATACACACACGCACACACACACTTATACACACAAGTCCAGTCATCTAGACGGCCAAAAGCAAACAGTTTCATACTTTCAACTGCACGAGCACCGAGTCGCAACAAGCACTTCTCACCAGAACTGAAGCTACTGACACAAGGAGGAGCAGCCAGATCTGCTTCGTCAGGTGGCCTCATAGCAGCACCCATACTGCAAGCAGACTCTAGGTGTCTTCATCATGGCAGTGAGTGTTTCAGCAAGCTGTGCAGTGCATGGGAACCCTGGCAGTTTGGACTTGAAGACAAGATCAACACGAAGGAAAAAGAAAACATAATTTAAGAGAGAAAAGAAATCACAACACACATCCAGAAGCAAAACACAGTCTCTTTTCCACCAGAACAACTAAAGAATGGGTGTAATAAGAAATTCATACTGTGCTCATTATCAGCAGTTTTACATTGCACACATACATTTGCATACACGTGCACCTGGAAGTCACTAGTTAGCGCTACAGCAAAAGCAACACTCTGGCCATTTCCCAACAATGTAATATATGGTTTGCTTTTCTCCCTCCTCTCTCTGTTTCTGTTTGTTTTCATTCCTTGGTTAATTTAGTTTCTTCGGCAATTCAGAGAACGCAAAATAAAAGTGTTAATCATATAATGCTTAGTAATGCATCATCCTCTTAAAATTCATTTGTTCATTCATCCATTCTCCCTCCTCTCATCTCTCTCTACTTCCTAAGCAGTAGCAGAGGATAATAAGAGTACTTCCTCTCTACTTCTAAACCAATGTCCATTGAATCCCAGTCTTTTTTTCAGCTATTATTGTTGTTGTTATTTTTGAAAGGTCTCGTTGTTGACATGATGCTACCCATGTGAGGTTCTCTGCAACTCTAAGCATCTTGGTATATACCCCACTTGTTTTTTTTTCCCTTCTAATATGCTTCTGTCGATGATAAAGTACTGGAGCTGTACAACGTGGTTGATTTTACTGTGGTTCTGGAGAATTCTACCTTGATGCTGCTCTTTAGGCTTGATTTCCAAATTTGATCAAGTTTTTGTAGAGCTGTCCAGCCTTTGCTATCCTGATGTCTGTATCTTTACCAGAAGACCTGACCCAGGGGCCCAGATAGCTGACCTCTGTATCTTTACCAAAAGACCTGACCCTGGGGCCCAGATAGCTGACCTCTGTATCTTTACCAAAAGACCTGACCCAGGGGCCCAGATAGCTGACCTCTGTATCTTTACCACAAGACCTGACCCTGGGGCCCAGATAGCTGACCTCTGTATCTTTACCACAAGACCTGACCCTGGGGCCCAGATAGCTGACCTCTGTATCTTTACCAAAAGACCTGACCCAGGGGCCCAGATAGCTGACCTCTGTATCTTTACCAAAAGACCTGACCCTGGGGCCCAGATAGCTGACCTCTGTATCTTTACCAAAAGACCTGACCCTGGGGCCCAGATAGCTGACCTCTGTATCTTTACCGAAAGACCTGACCCAGGGGCCCAGATAGCTGACATCTGCATCTTTACCACAAGACCTGAACCTGGGGCCCAGACAGGTAAGCTCCTGCAACCCCTAGAAGAAAGTGGGGAAGGCTGGACACAAATCTGAGGGGGAGGGGGGAGGGGGAGGCCAAAAACAGTCGAAGGAAGATCCGGTCACACAGCCAGCCATAAATCTCGTTATGTCTAAGCTCAATCATTTCCACAATTTTGTGGAATGCAAACAACGCGTCACACGCACACACACTAACCAAACATGCATCCACAAACGAGATGCTTTCTTAAAACACATTCTACAGATTTTATATCTTTCCAAGTTTTTACATGATACTTGGACAATTTTCAGCACCTCACTCCACAACTGGCAAATGATTTGTCCAACTGCAGGACAGAAAAAAAAACACTGCCATATGGGGCTTCAGTGTCATTACATGATATACGGCCAAATAAGTAGCTGTAGCCACAGCTACCAAAAGATGGCCAGACTTGCAACTCGTGTCTCCTGTATCATGCCATTTGGTTTCTTTACACCTGTAAAGTAATACAAATGTCAGCAACCCCACGTGACAAATCTGAGTAGGAGCTCTGAACAGCTAAGACGATTTTGAAATCAAAACATTTTAGGAAACTAGAGAGACTATGACCGAGACAGTCAGTGTCATTATAACTGAAGTTGCGCCATATTATTCGGAAAGCAACGTCAATGAAAAGTCAGATTATAAGAAGATAAAATCAAATGAAGCCTCTTGCTATTACTAAACCATAGCCAGATGTTAATGCAGTATGTGATTACAACATGAGTCAGGGTTGCACATCCACGTCGGACATCGGACATAGACCGATTGCACATGCAAAATGTCCGATATAACTGGCAGTGAAGAGGACAAATGTCCCATTACTTTGCCGAAAACACGGTCACTGTCCGATAGCTTTCCGATGCTCACAGACATGGCACCGGCCGTTTATATCAAGCCCGCATAATTATTTGAGTCCGACCGTTGTACAGAACTCCAGTCTGTAACTTTAGTGTAAGCCCACTGCCCAGTGAATCACTAGGCCTATTACTAGTCCCGTGTGCCACTGGCACTAAGCTTAGTGGCGAGCCGTGGCGGTCTATTTTTAGCTCGTTGGCTTGCAACTCTGCCTCCCTGACTGGCAGAGGCTGAGCCAGCGAGGTTCACGGCTCGCAGCTGAGAGCTCGCAGCCAGCTTGTGTCAGGGTTATTTTTAGCGTAAAACGGCTAAAGAGCGATAAGCCCTATTGTACTTGTTACGTGTTGTAGGCCATGTAGGCACATGTTGCTGAAGCGGAGACTGGAAAGGAATCCTTGCTCCACGACGAGGGTGCAAATGGAAGGACCAAGTGATGTCAAGGGGGAATCAGAATGGGTGTTCAGGGTGACAGAAAAGTGGGGAGAGAAAAGGAAAAGAATGCTCTTCAACCAAAAAGACGACTCCAAATGAATCAATATTGTACTTGAATACTAGCATTAGCAATGAACAGTGATTTAGGAAAGACACTGCCTCTGTGTGTGTGACTGTGTGTATGTGTGGACTAGTAATAGTATGTTTACCAAACATGGCTTCCCACTCTAGGAATATAGTCAGCTTTTGTAATACCATTAAATTTTTGTGTGCATAAAACTTAATATACATTCAATCTGGCTTGCGTTCAAAATGTCCGACTGATTTTGTTATGAAGAGGACAAATGTCCTATTACTTCAGGGTGGTCCAGGACATTTGTCCTATAGATACTGCTAAGGATGTACAACCCTGATGAGTATTATAGTGCTGAACGTCATCAAGTAAATATGAAGCATTAGTGACCCTAATGTATGAACGTTTCACGATAATGAATAGTCAAACACTGACTTGATTTCCTTTCCTTCTAAGCTCCCGAGTTTATTTCATATTTCCAAAACCTACATTCCTGATGAGTGAAATTAAGTCTGAAACTAATGAAAGGATCAATATATTTCAGAAAAGAGGACTCTCAGCAAGCAATGTTCTAGAACAGCCTCAAACAAACAATGGAGAGGATCCTCAAACAAGCAAGCAAGAAGACCCTTAAACAAGCATCAGAGAAGACCCTTAAACAAGCATCAGAGAGGACCCTCAAACAAACATCAGAGAGGACCCTCAAACAAACATCAGAGAGGACCCTCAAACAAACATCAGAGAGGACCCTCAAATAAACATCAGAGAGGACTCCCGAACAAACTAGAGACAGGACCTATAAACAAGCATCAAAGAGGACCCTCAAACAAGAGACTGGACCTTTAAAAATCAACAAAGAGGACCTTAAAACAAACAAGAGATAAGACCTATAAACAAGCATGAGAGGACACTCAAACAAGAGATAGGACCTATAAACAAGCATCAGAGAGGACCTTCAAACAAACAAGAGACAGGACCTTTAGTTTAAACAAGCATCAGAGAGGACCCTCAAACAAACAGGAGATAGGACCTATAAACAAGCATCAGAGAGGACCTTCAAACAAACAAGAGACAGGACCTTTAATTTAAACAAGCATCAGAGAGGACACTCAAACAAACATGAGATAGGACCTATAAACAAGCATCAGAGAGGACCTTCAAACAAACAAGAGACAGGACCTTTAGTTTAAACAAGCAACAGAGAGGACCCTCAAACAAGCAACAGAGAGGACTCTCAAAGTCAAACGAACAAGAGACAGGACCTTTAAACAAGCAACAGAGAGGACCAGCAACAGAGAGGAAACTCGAACAAGCAACAGAGAGGATCCTCAAACATGCTATTTACAAGATCCCCAAGCAAGCAAATGACTGGATCCTGAAGTAAGCGGAAGAGAAGAACACCAGAAACTGATGCAGATCATTAACACAACATAAAATGGAAGAAATAATTTCTATTATGACCGATTCTGGAGACAGACTGGAAATTATATTTTGTTACCCTCTGTGGAATTTGCCATGTTTGGGAAACTGGGTTTCAGATGTAAATTTGACGTTTTTCGTAAACTGTCTTATAAACCTATGAACTGTTTTTCCTTAACAATTTTCTTTTTCGTTCTTTTATTTCTTTTAATTAATATAATTTTCTAACTTCAGGTCTTTTGGCACTAAAGAACCCATTCTCATTTTCATTTCCTTGTTCACTTGCAAAATTTGCAAATCTCATACCAACAATGAACAAAGTGAGTGAAGTTCGTTATTCTCACGCCAGAAGTAATCTGAGAATTTGACAACAACTACAAGATACTCAGACTGCATCACCAAAAGTCCCCTGTCTTTTGTTACCTCAAGTCAAACAAGGTTTACAATAATGGCTCTTGAAACCAACCCAGCACACAAACGTCTGAACACACAGCAGCGGACCAGGCGGAAGGGTCACCAATCAACACTTGTCCCGATCCACCACAAACTCGCGGAACATGCAGAAGTCTTTGAGGGAGCGGGGCAGAGGGAGCTTCTCCACGTGGGCATCAATGCTTGTGGGCAGGCGGTTGCGCACCACAATGCGACACATGTCTCGGAGGGACAGCACCGGGTTGAGCAAGGTCTGGATCCAGGGGAGATCTGGTCGTAGCTGCTGCACATGGACAGCTGGTGCACTTTGCTCGACAGAGTCCCCTGCACCAGCGGCTTGCTGCCCGTCTTCAGCAGCAGCCGCCAGGAGAGCAGTTCCTTGCTGTTGGGGCCGATCACCTCCGGGTTCTCCAGGATGGATTTGGACAGACTGAGAGACACCAGCTCCGACATCTCCTCCTCCGTGATTTTAGCACCATAGGACAGCAGTAGGCGGATCTTGTCCACCGAATTGTGGACGTAGGCAAAGATGAGGGGTTTGTGTTTGCGCCAGCCCCCTCCCTTGTTGACATCAGCACCGTGTTCCAGGAGGAGGCGAACCACAGAGGGGGACACATTGGCGGCGGTGCAGGCACAGCCCAGAGGGGTGCGTTGGTTGTCATCCAGCATGTTCACGTCCATGCCCAGCTGCAGGAACTCCTGCACCACCTCCACCGCCCCAAAGTTGACAGCCGCTGGCAGCAAGGTGGCTTCCTGAGGGTCCGCCCCGGCCTCAAGCAGTTGCTTGGCGATGATGATGGGTGGGAAGTTGCTGGGCTCCATCTTGCCAGCCTCGCTCTTGCTGGCGGCAGCAACAGTCATCTCTGGTCGGCAGTGCCAGAAAAACCACAGTTCTGCTGTCTTGCAGGCCACCTGCACTCAGATCAGCACAATGTCAACAAAGGTGTAAGATACCCACACAGTTTGTATTATGATACTTGCTCACAACTGCTTCTGATTGAACCTGTTATTGCTAAAAAATAAAATGACAATGCCAATCAATTCAAACATGACATGCATTGCATCAGCTAATCTGAAAGAAATAACTGATTAAACACTACCCCAGTACAAATAATAGCAAACAATTCCTTTTTCTTTATTCAAAAAATAATATATCAATATCTCTTCGATATCTACTTGACCTTCGCAAAGATGAGGCTTTTACTTAGCAGTAAATATTGAGTCATGTTATCTTACCGCTGAACCCTTGTCCACAGTGCAAAACAAACATCTGGAGCCTATAGAATATATACACAGATACATGTAATCATGTATGAACAGACACATGCACACCTTCACTCATGCATGCTTGCTCGCGTGCGCACACACACACACACACACACACCTTGATAGGAGAATCTCCGTTGTAGTCATGAATGTTGACGTTGCAGCCAGCATTACCAGCAGTCGCCCCAACTTGTTTTCTTCACTCTCGCACCCCGCAGTACCGGTGTTTCCCCATGTTATCGGCCGCGTCAATCTGGCCCGGGGGCATCAGCAAGTCCCCTAACCCCAAACCTGTTGGGAGCGCTCCTTGCCCACCGCAAGTGCGACTGTCGGGCCTTTTGGGGGCCTGTTCCGACACCAGCAAAAAACGCTTAGTTCAAGGTAGGGGCAGGGGGGCGGGTTTTTTTGAATACTACCAAGGAAAATTTTTAAGTTTTTTTTTAGCCCCATGGGGCTATTATCCGCATTGGGGTGGCAACTGTGAATGATTCAAAGGGAGGACTGGAACACAAGGTGCTTCATTCCTTCATGGACACAATTGAAAGTGTTGTTCGATCCCCTACAACTCTTGTTTATCTTCGAGTCCGCTGAGTTAGGACCCTTTATAAAAGAAAGTTGTACAGTACAATCGGCATTAATTAAACCCAAAAAGAAAACCCCATCCATTAAATTCCATTCATATTCATTTTTATAAATATTATATAAAATTTTATATATACCCCCTCACGCAAACACACAAACCAAAGTCAAAAAATTTCGGGGCCCCAGCCTGCCCCAACGAGCACGGGCGGGTTTCCCTGGGGACCTTCATTGGATGTGACGTGGCACCCTTGGAGGGATGCTCAGTCCAGTGTTCTCGTAAGCACTTTTGATCATCAGAGAAGCCGGGATCCTTGGGGGGGTCTCTAATGATGCCCCTCTTCTGATGCTCTAAATGGATGTCAGTCCCTGGCTGGCGGTTTCGGAGTTTTTGGGAAGCCGGGAAGAGCGATGTTTTTGCACCTTGGACGACTGGCATGAAGACCAGGCAGTAAAACAAAAAAAGTTCAAAAATAACAAAAAGACAGGTGTAGGTTTTTGTCACGGGGCCTCGACGTTCGACCCACCTAGGGGGCGGAATTACTTTTTTTTTTTTGCGTTGCTGTTGTTGTTATCCGTCCCTTAGGGTGGCTTGTGGTGCAGTTGCACCTTGGTGGGGTTCAGCTAACTTGGTTTTGCTTCTCTCTCTCTCTCTCTAATTCCCCGCCGTGCTTTTCACCCTGAAAATTTCGGGTGGCGGGTCCTTTCTCTCAAACTTTCTGTCTATGGGCCTCTGCCTGTTTTTTTCCCCTGCGCACGGTTTCGTTTCTTTTAGTTTGAATATGCTCACTCTGTGACGCGATGGCATGTTGGCCCCCATTGGAGGGGGTTGCTTTCACTCGAGGGGAAGATTTCCTGGGGGGCCCCTCTCCATTGGTTCTTTACTTATCGTCGAGAGTACGCAGTTTTTTAAATTCCTGCAGTGGGGCCTGTAGGAGAGGGACATCATTTCTTCTGTTTCGCTTTCCCCTCGTCCTTCGACTGGACGAGGGTAGAGAGAGTCCTTTGACCCCCTTTTCGGGGTCACCCAGGGGAGTGGTAGATCATTTTCGTGGTTGTTTTTTGATTTGTTGTTGTTAGCCGGTTAGTTTCCTTTGCGCAATTTCTTTTTTTTCAAAATTTTAAAGGGAAATATGGTGAGCCCTTTTTCTCTGGTTAATTAATCTTTAAACCCTGGCCTTTTTAGATTTTTCCCAAAAATTTTTTCCCCGGGTTTTGTATTGGTGATGCGGTGTCGGGGGGAAGGGGAGAACCGGGGTGATTCAGGGTTGGGAAAACTGCTTGGTCTCCTCGTCCGCCCCTGTCACATTCGCCGGATTTTATCCTTCGGCACCGTCTGTTTGGGTGCAAGGGGGGGGAAATTTTTAGTTCCGAGGTGCTGCGCTGATTTGTCTTTGGGATGCGGGTTGGAGTTTTGTTTTATTTTGAAATGTTTTATAAAATGTGACAGTTTGCCTTGATTATTATTTGCAAATGTGGTGGCAGTTATTAAGCGATGGCCTGTGTTGATTTTTTTTAAAGGGAAAGGGAAAACTTTTTAAGCGGGGGAGAAAAGGGGGAGAAAATTTTCATATTTGTTTATAACCTGTTGATTTAATGCAGTCTTCCCTGCATGGTGGAAATTTTATTAAATGGATTTACTGTGTGCGTTGAATACACTTCCCCCTCGCCCATCATGCGATGGCAAAGACTTGACAGAAATGGTCAGCGGTAGACGGCAGGGCCCAGTACCTTTTCCTTTTCCCTTCCCCTTCCCTTCTTCTTTTCCTCCTCCCGACTTCCTCCCAGTCGCCCCCCCCCCTTTCCCCGGGGGGTTTCACCGGGAGCCCCCGAACGGATGGTGCCACGTGCTGGTCGAGGCCACGTTCTGGCTAGAACGGACGAGATGGTCCCCGCGGGTCGGGGCCACCCCTTGGTGGGGACCGGGGGACGTGGGGGAGCCGCCGTCTCGAGGGCCGGCCGGGGGCCCCCCGTCCAGGCCCCCAGTACAGTCGCCCCCCCCCCCCCCCGGGAAACCTCTTCATGCCCCTTGGGAGTGGGGTGTCGGCTTTGGGGACCCCCTGGGGAGAACCAACCCCGGCCGGAGCACCTGTGCAAAGGGTGCTCCGCGGACTTGACAGGGGCGGGTTTTGGACGCACTCCGTGGTGGAGAAAGGGTAAATCGGAAAATTTTTTAAAATTGTGTACTGCATATGTGCGGAATGCGAAATTGGATTGTGTACGTCGTAAGGTAAAATATTTTTTTTATATCGTGCGTTTGGGTGTGGGGTGTTGATTGCATTGTGCATTTTGGGTTTGCGTTGGATGCTTGATCGTGATTGTGCATGTTTGTGCGTTTGGAGTGCTTGATCTGTTGTGCAGTTTGTGCGTTGGAGGCTTTATTGTGATCGTGCATGGGCGTGTTTGGAATTTTATTTTGCTGGTTAAATAAATGGGGTGTTGTATAGTAATCTTTATTGGTGGTCTTTGCGGAGCGTGGAGGCATCACCCCCTTTCACTCCCCCCCAGCCCGATCCTGTCAGGGCGCCTCCGGGGTGGGGTGTGACTTGTGGGGGCTGCCCCGGGATGTGAAGGGTTGGGCTGTCTCTCTTCGTTTCGCAGAGTCCTTTTTTGTGTTGTCTGTTTTGTATGTTTAGTCGTTCGTCGTGTTTGTTCGTGGGGGGTTTGGCTGGGGACTCTAGAGTGAAGGGGTTTTTTGGGGTGGCCGAGGGAAATCCGGCTGACTCGGGGGTCGAGGTGAGCCAGGAGGAGTCGACCGTTTCCGGACCTCCTTCCGCCGGGACTCACGCGGGGTTTGGGCCCTTTGTCTTCCCCTTCTGTTCCCGCCATTTCCATTCCTGTGTTGTATTTACCCAATTTTTGTTTTTTTTTTTTTTTTCTCTAGGGGTTTTTGAATACGGGGGGTTGCATCGGAGCATTTTTTTTTTTTTTTCCTTCCCCGGTTTCCCTTTTGCAGGTTTTTGTTTTGTTTTTTTTCCCGGGCCCAGCCCCACGCACTGTTGCTCGGCTGTAGGGCGGTTTCCCAGGTGGGGGCAGCGGACAAGTTTTTTTTTTTTTTTTTTGGTGACCCCCCCGCACGTTGTCGTGCGTAAGCGCGGTGTTCCCAAGGGGGAGCAGGGGAACCCTGTCCCACACACGCACACACCCCAAAAAACCACATATACCCCGCCCAAAATTTTTTTTTTTTTTTTCTAGTGGAATTGTCTTTCCCCTTTTTTGAAACGTAGGTATTGTTTCGGGCGACGTCCGGCGCGGGGGGTATGGCCGCGTGCTTTAAGAAGAAGGGTATTTAAAAATGTTACTGTGTCCCTACTTTTGTACCAGTCTTCGACACGGTAATTCTATTTTTCCCTTGTGTAGCGGGTAGTCCAGTGGGTACTTTTATCCTCTTCGCGGGGGGTCTTCCGTTGAGACCCCGATGGCACTTCCCCGGAGGGCCCCAGGCATGCGAAGACTGTGGGCTTCTGTTGGTCGCGAGACCGAAACCTTCTCCTCTCCAGGTTTCCCCCTGAAAGGGGGCATGCCCCAGGAGACTTTTTTAGGGGAAAGTCGAGCCCCAAAGGGGGACGGGTCAGATGGGTCATCCCCCGTGTGGGGGAGTGGGAACCCCACCCAGGAATACCTCCGTCCTGTTTTTGGGAGCGACAGCGACGGGGGGATGGGCCCTCCGTGGGAAAGCGCAGGGAGGGGGCTGCTAGACGGAGGCCCAGCGTAAGGAAGGGCTGTCAGGCAAAAGCCCCGTAGGGAAGAAGACAGGGGGGCTTGCGCGAGGGGGAGGCGACAGACAGGAGTTTTGATAAGGAAGGGTATTCCGTAGGGGGAGGCGCAGACGGGAAGCCCTCCTGGGGAAGATTTGGGGGTTTAAAAAACGTAAGAGGAGGCCCCAACAGGAGGCTCACGCAGGGAAGAGATGGAACAGTTTTTTGGGGCCCCGTTTTTAAAAACCAGGGGGTTAATCACCAGGGGGTGTAGAGTTGAGGCCAAAGTTAAAGCCCCCAGATTTCAGATGTGGGGGGACATTGATTGTTCTTAGGCATTTCGACAAGGTTGTTGTTCTCCCAATTGTTGAGGAAAAAAAGGGCATGCACCTTTTTTCTGGATTATTGGGGAAGGGAGTGTGTCTCACTTAAATAAAGGTGCGTCTTATGCAGACATGCATTGGCTCTGCGTAAGCGTTTCCCCTTACCCCAGAGCCTACAGGGGGAAGTTTAGGCCCAGAAAAAGAATAAATGATGAGCCCTTCTGCAGTTTGGGAAGGGCGAAAGCGCTAGGGTACTGGGTCGTTAGAAATTGGAGCTGGGGGATTGATTCATTGAACGCCACCAACACTGTGTCCCAGAGTTGGGCCGGATAGGGAGACAGCCTCAGGATTTCCCGGTGCGATTCACACGCTGAGGGTTTGCTGAAGCTCGCAGGGCTTTGGGTCGCCCAATACGGAGAGGAAGCCCCCCCAGGTTTTTGGTGCAAAAAGGGTGCGACAACTGCTTGGGGGGAACAAGGCAGGCAGTTCATGGGGGATTTCACGCCCGACTGTTTTTTCTTTGTGGTGCCTGGCCACATTGGGAAAAGTTGCCCCAAAGCCGCTGGTGGTCGGGGGGTGGTCCTTTCCAAGCCCTCGGCCTCACCCTAACGTGGGTTCCACCCCACTTCTGGTGTTTCGAGGCCCTTTTCTTCTTTGTGGGTTCCTCTTGGCGACACCATCAGGGATTCGGGGCATCAACGATCTTTGTGGATAAGAATTTGGTTTCCCCTGAGGCCCGGGGGGGCGCTATTTATGATGTGTGGGGTTGGAGGCTGGTTTTTCCTCCACCCTCCTTTTTACTTATTCCTTCTCACCCCCCACTCTGGCGAAGTATGGGCCCTTGCGGGGGGAGGGGACCCATGTATTTCCCCTTTCAAGGAATACTGTCACCTTTGGCGGAGCGTCAGTCCGTGTCTACGGGTCTGCCCCTACAGGGGTGTGGGAGTCCCACACCCCAAAACTAAGAAGCAGGAAAAAGGAATTGCGTCCCCCCCCCAGCCGATCTCTGACAGGTTTTGGCCGGGCCCATCCGTCCTGGTCGTCTTCAGGGCCCGGGATTGGATGCCAAAACCCCGCGACAACGGTAGGTCGTCCTGCCAGTTGCCCGACATGCCAAAGGGGAGCTTCAAGCTCCACAGGGGGATCCCTTTTTGGGTTTTTTACCCCGGGGAAAACGTGTGGCCAACAGCTGTGGTTCCCCCAAAACCGAGAGGTCTGTCCCCCGGCAGGCCCACGTTCCCCTGGCAGGGCTAGGGCTCCAAGCGGACTCTCGGGAGTTTGGCAGGATTTCTTTTGGCCAGGGATGAACTCACAGGTTAGGGAGTACTGCCCCGTTGCGATACCCGCCCAAGGACAAAAGCCTAAGGGGGCTTGAGGCGTGTTCCCCCGGGATCAGTGCCCCTGGTTGGGGAACCCCTTTAGCAAGGTTGGGGGCGACCTGGTTTGGGGCCCCTTAAGCCGCCATCCGATCCGGCACCGCTACTCTTGGTAGGGTGGATAGCGACTCGGTTCCAGAGGGGCCCCCACTTTGGACTATCGAAGCCCCCACGGTTGCTAGGCTCTTGGGAGATTTGGACCGCATGGGGTGCCCAAAAAGATCCCCTCGGACCAGGGGGCCCCCGTTCTGTCCCTATCATGAAAGGGGGGAACACTCGTTAATGCATAAAGGGAAAAACGGCCCTATCTTTCCAGGCCAATGGCCTTGTCGAGGTTTCAAATTGGACGTTGAAGCGATGTTGCGTCGCCCCTGTGCAGAGCAACCTGTGGTGGGGCGCTTTTTTCCTCTGTACTGTTCGCCACGGGAGGTTCCGCAGGGAAAACATGCGGTTTTTTCCCCCTTTGAACTCCTGTATGGCGAACTACGAGGACCCCCAGCATCCTGAAGAGATTGGACCCATGACGAGTGGACCGGTGTTAAGGAAGAAAATGTTACTTTTTGGGCGATCTGCCAGCATCGTGAAATTGCCCTTTCTCAGCAAAAACTTGCAGTCGGCCAAAACCAAGTAAAGGGTTTGTCGACCGAGCAGTGTTGAACGCTGGTTTTTGGGCCGGGGGGGTGAGGTGTTGCTTCTCCCCACCAAAAGAAAACAAATTGCAACTTTCTTGGCAGGGGCCCTTTTTTAGTCTGCAGCGGGTGGGTGACTGGGAATAAGGATTCGGGCGAGGCAAAGAACGCCTGACATGCCCAACCCCTTGAAGGAACGTCGACGAACTCAGTGCCGGCAGGCTTCACCCCTGTCGTTGTGGGGGTGGCGATGAGCCCCGGGTCGGTGGTCAGGACCCCCACCGTTCCTCTTTGAGGAAAAGTCGTGGCAGGTGGTTTTTTGGGTTAACCTCCCTCAGCCAGCTGACCCAAAGCACGGCTTGTGCCGGGTTTTCCCGGACGTCTTAAGATCGGCCCCCCGACAGACCCGGGCGAAAAAAAGTAACTGGCTTTACACCGAACCCCCAATTAGGGTCAAACATACCTTGCCCCTCTAGGCGTCTGTCATCCCAGGGGTGAGGCCCGTTGAGGTTGGGGGTCATTTAAATTTCGAGTTCTCCGTATCTCCCCCCTTTTTTGGTTAAAAAAAAGGGGTGGCAAAAAGAGGTTCTGCGTCGATTTTCGTCGCTTGAATAAGGTTCTCCGGTTTTGATGCTGAACCCATGCCGGATGTCGACCCAAATCTTCGCTCAGTAGTCGGGGCCCAAATTTTCTCCAAGTTCGATCTCGCGAAGGGGTACTGGGAGATTCCCCTGCGCAGAAGGACAAACCCAAAAAGGGATTTACGCGCCTGAAGGACAGTTCCAGGGAAGTGATGCCTTTTGGCCCCAAAAGCTGGAGCAATTTTCAGTCGGTCATGCGACATTGCTTCTCCCCTCGTACGCCGATTTGAACAATTTCATGGGCGATGCTACTCAGCTCGGTGGTTGGAGCTCGCACGTTTGTCCTCCGTCGTCTGTTCCTTTGTCGCCAGGTTCAGATGTCGGTCGTCCTTCCCAAAAATCATTGGTCGGACGGATTTCCCTTTTTGGGATCATTTGCGGGGGGGTTTTATTGCTCCAGGAGGACAAGGTGACCAAAGTTGCAATGCCAAACCCCTGGTACCCCAAAAGGGGGAAAAATTTCGGTCATTCCCTTTGGACTTTGGGGGTCACCGCAAGTTCATCCAGACTTCGCAAAGGGTTTCCTTGCCCCTACGACTGCCAAAGGGGAAAAGCCAGAACTTCTGATTTTGGGGGAGTTGCCAAAAAGGCTTTTGAGCCCTTTAAAAAGGCTCTCCTACCCCCCAGTCCCCCGGGTCTCCCCGATCCTAGTCCCCCTTTTTCCCCCGGTGATGTTCTCGGTGGGGATTGGGGCTGTGTTGCTTCAAGACAGGGGAAGGGATCAACCGCTTGTTATGCGAGCAAAAAACCCACTGACGCGGATAGGTACCACACGATTGAACAAGAGTGTTTTCATGTGTGGGCATCCGGGAAATTTTTCCCCACTTGTACGGCCGTAGTTTGTCTGGAGAGCGATCATCATCCTCTCCAGTAAACCTGGCCCCGGGTCCGGCCCCTCAGTCGTGATCTGGGTTGGGCAGTGGACGCAGAGTCATGCGTTCCTTTCCCTCATATAGGTTCTGTAAAAACGGGTGTGATATCTTAGCGACCCGTAGTTTTAAAATTGGGGAAAAGCGAGGGGGCACCTCCCCCCAACCCGGGGTTTTATCCCCTTTTTTGGGCTCTGTAAAGGTGTAGTGAAGTTGTCACTTTAGTGAGGTTAACGGTAGTGAATCACAAATTTTTGGGTTGTTACTTTCAGGTTGGAAAGGTTTTTTAGTTTTTGATAAAAGTAGTATTATGTATTTCCCCGGTGGGTGCTATGTGGAATGTTGTATTGGTTTTCGTACTCTGTCGATCACAGAGAGTTGGGTTCGGTCCCTTTTTGTGAAGTTGCACATGCGACAAAGGTTTAAAGGGCACGACTCAGGAAACAGATGCTTTTAGAAAGGGGGGTTTTTTCACGGTTTTTCACGAGGGGACAGTTCGACCCCCCTAGGGGGGCGAATTTTTATTTTTTTTTGTCGTTGCTGTTGTTGTGTATCCGCCCCAGGGTGGTTGTGGGCAGTTTCCCCTTTGGGGTGGTTTAGCCAACTTTGGTTTGCTTTCTCTCTCTCTCTCCTAATTCCACCGCCCCTTATTCATCCTGCAAGTTCACGGGTGGCCGGGACCTTTCTCTCAAACTTTTTGTCTTCGGCCCCTCGCCTGTTTTTTTACCCGTGCACTGCTTCGTTTTTTAGTTTGAAGTATGCCACTCTGTGACCAGCATGGGAGTTGGCCGCCCTGTGAGGGAGGTTTCTTCACCGAGCGGAAGTGTTTTTGGGGCGCCCGCTCAGTTGGTTCTTTTCCTTATCGTCGAGAGTCGTCAGTACTTTAATTCCTGCAGTCGGTGTAGGGGAGGGACATCATTTTTCTGTTTCCGCATCTTCGCCTCTGTCCTCTCGACTGGACAGAGGGTAGAGGAGGGCCCTTTTACCCCCCTCTTTTGGGGCACCCAGGGAGTGGGAAGCATCAGTTTCGGGGTTGTTTGTTTTTATTTGTGTTGTTAGCCGCTTAGTCTTTACTTTTTCGCAATTTTCTTTGTTTTCGAAAATTTTAAGAGGGAAAATTGTGTGGACCCCTTTTTCTGGTTTTAAATTCAATCTTTTAACCTGGCCATTTTAATTTTTTTCCAAAAATTTTTCTCCCGTTTAGTATTGGTGATGCGGGGAGCGGTGGGGAAAGGGGAGAAACCCGGTGATTAGGGGTTGGGGGAAATTGCTTGGTTCGCTCGTCCGCCCCTGTCACATTCGCCCACTTTTTTCTTCGGCCCCCGTCTGTTTGTGTGTGCAAGGAGAGGGTTTTATGTTCACGGGTGCGGGGCATGATTTGTCGTTCGGATGCTTGGTTTGGGATTTTTGTTATTTGAAATGTGTTTATAAAATGTGCAGTTGGCCCTGAAATTTTTATTTGCAAAAAGTGGGGGGCAGTTTTTTAAGCGATGGTCGCTGTTTGATTTATTTCCCCAAGGAAGGGGAAAAAATTAAGCGTGGGAGAGAAGGGTGGAGAAATTTATATTTGTTTTATAACCCTTTTATTAAAAGCGTCTTTTTACCCGATCGTGTGGGGGAAGACTTGATTAATGGATTTCTGTGTGCGTTGAATACATTCCCTCGCCCCCTCATGCGAGTGGTAAAACTTTTACACAAAAGGTCAGCGGTACGCGGGAGGGGTTTCCTACCCCTTTTTCCTTTCCCTTCCTTTTCTTTTTCCCCCTTCCCACTCCCCCATACGTCCCCCCCCCCCCCCCGGGGGCTTTACCGGAGCACGAACTGGGATGGTGCCTGCCCACTTGTGGGGTCGAGGCACGTTTGGCTGAGACCACGGAACTAGAGGGTGCCACGCGCTGGTCGAGGCCACGCCTTGGTCGGGACCGATGGACTGCTAGGGGAGCCCGCCGTCTCCGAACCCCTGGCCGGGCCCTGGCCCCCGTCCAGGACCTCCAGTAACAGCTACGTCCCCCCCCCCCCCCCCCCCCCCCCCCGGGACACGCTCTTCACTGCCGCTTGGGAGTCGTGGTGATGTCGGCTTTGGGCGACTCTGATGCGAGAACCAAGCCCGCTCGGAGCACTGTGCGACAAGGGTGCACCCTGCGGGACTTGAAGGGGCAGGGATTGTGGACGCACTCCGTGGTGTGAGGAAAGGGTCAATACTGGAAATATTTCTTTATAATTGTGCATAGTCATTTGTGCTGGAGAATGCTGTTAATTGTGATTGTGTCGTCGTATGGTGAAATATTTGATTTATAATCTGGCATGTTGTGGGTTGGGAGTGCTTGACTGCGATGTGCAATGTTGTGTTGGTTGGAGTGCTAGATCGTGATTGTGCATGTTGTGTGGTTGGGTAGTGCTTGATCGTGATGGTGCATGTTGTGGGTTGGAGTGTGTTATTGTGTTAGTGCATTGTGCGTGTGTTGGACTAAGTTTATTTTGCTGGTGTGAATAAATGGGGTGTGTATGTAATCTTTATTGTTGTGGTCTCTGCGGAGCGTGTGAGGTTCAGTCACTCCCTTCATCCAAACCTAAGAACGATCCTGTCAGGGCAGACTCCTGGGGCGGTCGTGACAACAGGACTAGAATTGCATTTTACACTTAAGAACTTATGACTGAAATTCACAAATAATAACATGACTAGAAATAGATCCTTATGATAAAATGTGAAAAGAATGTGAAAAAGTTTCTCTAATAAATTAGCAATGTCCGTCTGCTCCATTTCAAAGACTTATCAAACTGAATGTTGCTCGGATTTTTGTAGCTGCATGATGGATATATAAAACAGATTACTGAGTGGAGCACATGCAAATTATCAAGACCAAATGTTTCTCTTTAAATAAACTTATGATATCATTATCACTGTTCTGAAATGCTACAAAATGAACAGTATACGAAAAACAAAGAAGGAGTCCGTTATATAATAAGAAGTCTTACCGACAAAGAAACACACACACACAACACACACACTCACACACACACACACACACAACACACACACAACAAGATGAAAAAGTCAAAAAGACCTTTTTTTTCATGGACAGCTTCTATCTACTGAGTATTTCCCATTTTCTCTGAAAATGGATTGGGTTTTTTTTTTTTAAACTTCCATGAATCTCCCCTATTACAACTTGGGATGTTCCTCAGATTACTTTTTCCTTTTTTTTTTATACATCAAACCAAACCGAAAGAACTACCAGCAATCTAAAAAAAAAAAGAAAAGACTCCATCCAGAACTGACCCGGCACACTGATTGTCAGCTCGTGTTCCAGAAGGTCTGGATGCCTCCAGTGCCCCGAACTGGCAGGCCAGGCCCAGAGGGGCAGTCGCTCCTCATCTGACACCGATTCACCTCATGGCCGTCACGCAGTAATTCCGGCACACGTCAGGTTGCCAGCGCGAATGTCCCCGTCTAGCTCCTCCAGCCATTCTCTGTATCTTCCGCAGCCATCAGCCCTCACAGCTCGTCTTCGCTGCAGAGTCAAGTGATAACCTTCTGGCTCGACACAAACAGAACACAGGGCTGAATTAGTGCTGAAATGTTTACAACTGTAAACTCAGTATGTCTATTTTATGTTTCCCCCCCCCCCCCCCCCCCCCCCCCACCCCCCCCCCCCGTCCTGCCCCCCCCCCCCCCCCCCCCCCCCCCCCCCCCACCCCCCCCCCCCCCCCCCCCCCCCCCCCCCCCCCCCCCCCCCCCCCCCCCCCTGCCTGTACATCTCATTGATAAACTATTCTCATGCATAAAAAGTAATTTCTCTCTGAAAGGGCACTTATTCAGTGCAGTGACCCATATGGGGAGTGGGGAAGGGGTGGGGGGGGGGGACTTTTAAACTGCAACTGTTACGACAAATTTGTTACATTGCCAAAGTGGAACCTAAGTGCGGCAGGGCTTGGACGCTCCGCCCCTTTCTCCTTTTACCACCCACCCATCCCTATGCCTCCTGACCACCCCACCACCTATTTTACCGTTGGCATCATGATGCAAGGGATGGTTAATTACGACTATTAAATGAAAAAGGACCAGCCGCCGTGGTGGTTGGGGGTTCAAATCCATCAGAGGTCATGGGGGTTTTTCTGCCCCGACCGGCTCTACCCAGAGTTGAGTTGCTGCGGACTCAGATGGGAAGAAATGGGGACATACAGTCGAGTTTCATCCACTTAATGATGCTGTTTATGAAGGGTTTATTGATCAAATTACTGACAAACACTGCAGGTGCCTGTATCTCTCGGGCCTGGTTGACGCCGGGATATATCATGAAAGGAAGCGTTTTAGAGTACAGACTGTCATGTAGTCTCAAGACCGAAAATGGACATCCGTAACCTCTTTTAAATCATCCTCATTCTCATCAATCAGCCTTAAAAAAAAAATGCCTCAAATTCTGTGGCCCTTCATGCCCTGCTCTCATGGTGACCTCAGTTTCGATGTCCCCTCCACGTCTGTGGTCTTGGTTTGGTTCCGTCAGGGTCACGGTATCAGCGAATCCATGGGGGCTGTCGTTGGACGGACGTGGTGGCGCCCTCCGGAGGATCAGAGAGAGCTCACTCACGCAAGCAATTATTGTGTCGTGGGGGGCTTAATAGGTGGTGTCCTGCGTATATTAGATCAGAACAGGCGCCACTGAACACCACCGAAGTGACTCAGCAGCAGTGCAGTGTCTCCTCCAGTGGGTTGCCTCTTGACGACTTGACAATTGACTGCTCCTGTGGATTGCCGGTGCCGGATGGGGTGGGGAATGAGCGGTGTGGGGTGCCCTGCCTCTGAGGTGGCGCAGAGGTTGGGACAGCAAAAAAAAAAAAAAAAAAGAAAGGAAAAAATGTTATGTTATAAAAATCTCAGATTCAGAATGTAACCGATGCAAAAAAACTTTAGGTAAAGAACTGATGGCAGCTGAACTGTCTGGCTATTCTGGAATTTGTTGGCTGAAATGTCCAGCCCATATCAATAGAAGAAAACAAAAAAGGACAAAAAAAAAAGAAAGTTTACACATGCACACACAACACATACACAGAAGGAAGAAATACACTGATGCTGTACAATTGCTTGTGTGTTCTCCCCTTGACATGCCTGACATGCTGATTTTCACCCAGAGAATATGTATCACGATAAGAACACACACACACACACACACAACACACACACACACACACACACACACACACAACACACACAATGTGCAAACGCACACGCAAGCACACGCATGCGCACACATATGCATCACACACACACACAACCAATGTCTCAAGAATCAAATAATGGAATTCTGACAGTCTGTGCTAAAACAAAGACAATGTGGAAAAGAAGTTTAATATAGATATGATCTAAAAATGTCAATGGCAACAACTGCACATAATTTATGAACCATTTTCAAATATGGAACTGAACAAAAAAGAAAAAAAGAAAAAAATCTAAGACAGAAAATTAAAAAATGTTCTAGGTACATCTGGACTCCCACTAATGCAAAAACAGCATGTCTAACGCAAAAAATATGCAATTAAAATATGCTTCGGGTGATGCTCCATCCTACAATACTACACAGTAAGTTACTTGAAACAACACTTTACATTAGTAAACATTCAGCATGTGGTACAACCATCAGAGATTAATCTGTACTGCGCAAGCTGCATAACATTTAACTAAGGGGTTTTGCCGGGTCAGTGTAAAACTGAAACGGATGCTGTTCATCTTTTTACATATAACCAAACACAACCAAGCACAGAAAGCCTCACAAACAGAACTTTCTAGGTGAGGTAAGCGTAAAGAAAAAACATGTGACCAAAACAATCCACCTGACTTCTTATTATGGCTGAAATGTAAATGCAGCTAAATGATGGTTCTTTAGAATTCTATAAATTTCAGGGGGGGGGGGGGGGGGGGGGGGGGGGGGGGGGGGGGGGTCAAGTAACTGCTCTTGAAATTCAGAGGGAACTGTGGAGTTTGCCAGTCTTTTTTTTTTTTTAATGAACTTTCCATTTCCACTCAATGCCTACATCTGCATGGAGCAACACTGTAGACAGACAATTTCTGGTCCATCGAAAATGGAAAGTCCGAGTCTGAACTCCAGGCATGAAAACACATTAGACATCGAAGGTTTGGTGCACACAGGTAATGAGGTATTTGTGGCAATCAGTACTTAAATGTCTGCTGGGGATCACTTTACACTTCGATGAACATCAACACTGGAGCCTGATGTTCGGCATTCTATGAAACTAGCTAAAGATTGTAGCGCCCAGTCTGTACATCATGAAGTCTTTTTACCCCAGTAAATCATCAGCATTCAGTCTCCATCACAAAGAATTCCAAGACCACAGTGTAATGTTTCTGTCTGATGCCTTGCAGGCACTGCTATGTACTTGGAGTCTCCAAAACAAAACAAAAAGTAAAAGTAAAAGCTTTATAGTAACCATGTGACAAAAAAAGCGCCACAATTTGGTCTTCTCTATAGCCAGTCTACATACAGTATGAGAACGACTATTGTTACAACTCAGCAAATCTGTAGTCTGAATCAAAAGACATGAAGACCACTGAAAATAAAAATGTTTTATAAAGGTTATTTTAAAATAAATGAACCAGATGTATGCACACATCCTTCTCACCATCTTGGGCTAATATCATGGCAAAATCAGAAAGAAAAAAAATCATGACAAAAATGACAGAAACCTGCTGAGCAGTTCAGTCATTTAATCTGAGACTAGTTACATATGCCACCAATGACAGTCTATCAATTTCAAATTTGAACCTGGTAACTCACACTGAACCTTCTTTCCTTATTGAAAATCCTACATAATACACAAATCTGTTTATTTCATTCTGTTTATTCTCATTTCTTCATGCCAGCATACTACTCTGGAACTGTTATTGTCTGGTTTTCTTAATATTTACATTAGATTTATTTTCAGTTTATAAGAGATTTATAATTATTTTCTCTACTTTCATTTATCTGTATTCTTTTCCCTTTTTACTATTTTTTTTTCTTAAAGATTTTCTACCACGTTTCCTTTAGTTATATCAAGTACATCGTAACATGTGAACGAACGGCAACCTACTTTTTTTCCAATGCCAAAAACTGAGCAAGCTGTTCTATGTTTACCTCAGTCAAGATAAGACAAGCAGGCCAGAACCTTTCATGTAATATGTCGGTCAGTGTAATCACTGTGACCCCAGACCGCCAGGAAAGGAGATATCACCTCTGAGGCGATTAGCATGCGCACACACACGCACGCACGCACGCACACACACACACACACACACACACACACACACACACACACACACACACACACTCTCACACACCACACGTCATTGGCACACAGGGTTTGGAACATAATGCCAACACATATGAGATGTGGAAGCATGCTGATAAAACAAATGCATGCATAGGAGGTATATAATACTTTTTTTTCACATGTATTTCAAACACACTCTCTCTTTCTGTGGTTTTCTCTAATCTCTATTACTTAAACACCTATGGATCCACACTCACAATCCCCTTATACACACACACACACAACACAGACACACACAACACAACACAGACACACACACACACACACACACACACACACACACAAGCTCACCCACTGACTGACACTAGTTTGTTTTCAGATTAATCTTAGAAAGTTAGATTGTATTATTTACACACACACACACACACACACACACACACACACAGTGACACACACACACACACACACACACACACTGACAGGACAGAGACAGACACAGACACTGAGAGATAGTCCCAGGCAGGCAGAAAAGGATAAGAGAGAGAGAGAGAGAGAGAGAGAGAGAGAGAGAGATGAGAGAGAAGAGAGAGAGAGAGAGAGAGAGAGAGAGGTGACAAAGACAGAGAGACAAAGATACAAATTACAGACAGAGAAAGAATGAGAAAAAGAAACACTTGGATGCAGGCCAGACCAAAAAAACCCACTAACCAATGGCACAAAAATCCACACAACACACAGTACACATACATCATTATATGAATTAACGTGATTACCCTTCTGGGATTCAGAACAAACAATTGTTCACTGTCTACAGGCGTACAAACTCGGCGTGTTCCGCATTCCATGTTCCTAAATTCCAACTTGGCATTTAATTTAAATATCCAGGGTCACCTTGGATTTTTCTTTTTTTAATCCCAACTAAATGAGGGCAGCCATGCTTTAGTTCTTAGTTTCCTCTATTCACAGCTTGCAAAGCTGACGGAATGGTGGCTTGTGGGCAGCTCTCTCTTCTAGTCCTAGGAAGTGGGGAGGGAAACTGTGGTTCAAGTCTCCCATCGGCATGGAATGGGGTCTTCTTCCCCTTTCACTAAACTTAAAAAAAGAACCTGAGCCCTAGTTCTTCACGTGAGATGATTAAAACCTTAGTCCCATGTACAGCATGCACTTCATTTGGTCACAGATCAAGAGTGTGAGAGGGCAACTCCTGGCTGGGAGGTCATGGGTTCGATTCCCATCAGACCCATTTATTTGTAGGATTTTTCTGCCTCATTAGGCTCCTACTTACAATTGAGTATACTATATGGTCAATGGAAAGACAGGGACCACACAGTAGAGTTTCATCCACTTAATGGATGTACCTCTAACAGAGTAATGAGAGTTGCTCAAATTTCCTGATCAACACTACAGGTGTCTGTACCTCTCAGGCCTGGTTAACACCAGAATATATTTGTGAAGTAAACACAGCCCTGTCATGCAGTCTCAGATAAGAATGGAAATGTCTGTAGCTTCATCATCCTCATTCCCAGGAATCAGCGATACAAAAATAAAAAGCAAAAAGAATGGCGACCGCAAACTGTATCACTGGTCTTCTCTGATCCGAGCTCCACAGACATGCCTGTCCCAAAATCTTTTAATCAGGAAGAGACAATGGAACAAAAAAAACCCTCAGGAGCTTCCAATTGCTCTGAATGGCTGGCTGTCTCCTCCAGTTCAGGGCCGTCTGTTCAACACGCGTCACCTCTCACCAGTGCCCAACTATAAAAGTGTGAGCCAGACATACAGAAAGTGCTTGTGCACTGTCAATGGCTATGCTCAAGACTGTGGGCCGCCCTCGCTGAACAGCGGACAAGAAGCTGCTGGCTTACACAGTTACCTGGGAGGGCGCCCCAGCCAACTGAACACTTCTCTTGCACAGGTGATGCAGTGCCCAGCAGTGGTCAGCGACCAGCACCAGCAGCCTGCACTCTGACTCAGGTGAACAGTAGGAAAGTCAGGTGACAGCCTCATCCTCTTCTCTCAGAATAATACCTTAGCACATGTTACAGAACTCATGGCCACACAGTAGGGGCAAAATTCTGTAATAATGTCCACTCCGATTCTGATAGGTCTCCATGGACCAAAAACACGAAAGCAAGGGGGGGGGGGGGGGGGGGGGGGGGGGAATGGTGATAGGCTCTCCCTGGGTACAGCAGCCCTAATTTCATTGTTTTCAAGTGAATAAAACCACCATTAACAAACCAAAAAACACACACAAACACACACACAGAAGTCCCATGTGCGCGATGAGTCAGAGTACATGGGTTGGGAGAGGGAAGATAAAGAAGGGGAAGAGGACCAGCCGCCGTGGCGAAGTGGTTAGCGTCGCGGACTCCGGCTGGGAGGTCGTAGGTTCGAATCCCATCAGAAGTCATGTGGGTTTTTTCTGCCCCGACTGGCTCCTACCCAGAGTTGAGTTTGCTGCGGACTCAGTTGGGAAGACTGGGACCACACAGTCGAGTTTCATCCACTTAATGGATGCGTTTCTGAGAGTGTTGCTCAAATTTCCTGACCAACACTGCAGGTGCCTGTATCTCTCGGGCCTGGTTGACGCCAGGATTATATTATGAAAGGAAGCGTAGAGTACAGCCCTGTCATGTAGTCTCAGACCGAAATGGAAATCCGTAGCATCATCTTAATCATCCTCATTCCATTGATCAGCATTAAAAAAAATGTCTCAAATTCTGTGGCCCTTCATGCCCTGCTCTCATGGTGACCTCAGTTTCGATGTCCTCTCCGCGTCTGTGGCCTTGGTTTGCTTCGTCGGGGTCACGGTATCGGCGAGTCCATGGGGGCTGTCGTTGGACGGACGTGGTGGCGCCCTCCGGAGGGAGAGCTCACTCACGCCGGCTCCGTGACTAAGCAATTATTGTCGTCAGTAGGGGGCTTAGTAGGTGGTGTCCTGCGTATGTTAGATCAGAACAGGCGCCACTGAACACCACCGAAGTGACTCAGCAGCAGTGCAGTGTCTCCTCCGGTGGCTTGCCTCATATGGCGACTTGACATTGACTGCTCCCTGTGGATTGCTGGTGCCGGGGCTGTGGAGGGGCCTGACCGGGCTGTGGCTGTGGACGGGGTATCGGAATGAGCGGCATGGGTGCACTGCCTCTGAGGTAGCACAGAGGTTGGGACAGCAAAAAAAAAAAAAAAAAGAAGGGGAAGAGAAGAATGGCTTTAAAGGAAGGAGGAGGGGGGGGGGGGATCTACTAGTGGGTGTGGAGGGGTAGGATGGGGAGGGAGTGAAGAAAGAGGAAACAAGGGGGGGGGGAGGAATGACCAGACGAAAAGGGGGCTGGAACTGGGACTGGAAGGGAGGGGGAGAAGCAATGGGCAGGGGGGGGGGGGGGGGGGGGGGGGGAGGGAGAAGGCGGTAAGAAAAAGGAAGAATAAAGGAGGTAAGTGGGAGGGGGGGGGGGGGGGGGGCATGAAGAAAAGTGATTACATCAGAGGACATAACTGAAATAATACAAAATATACATCAATTCATTAGATCTACGACATGGAAAAAGATGGGAGTTAGGAGGGGATGGGAGTGGTGGGCTTGAATTAGTTGAAACAGGATGGAAAGAGAAAAATGGGGAGGGGGGGGGGGGGAGAATAATATAACAACAGTGTACTTACACAAAAGGGGACGGATGGGCAGATGGAGAGAGATGGCAAAACTGGAAAGAAAACAACCAATTTATTAGGTTTACAACGAATGACAGAAAGAAGGACAGGAGATGGGACTGGGGGAGGGATGGACTGAAAATGTGTAACAGCAAAGACAAAGAGGAAAACAGGGAACAGGGGAGAAGACAGAGCCTATAAAACCACATACTTTTGGGGAGAAAGAGAAGTTGCACTGATAACCTGAGAGGTGTAGGTCAGATGATCATAGATGAACAGGGTCACAAAGACAGACGGGCAAACAGAACAATGGAGCAACAGACAGACAGACAGGCAGGTGGAACTGGAAGGGAATGTAGGCAGAAAGGCAAGTGAAATGGAAAATAGGCAGAGAGACAACTGGTCAACCAGCAGAATGACCAACATCTATGGGCATATGGAACTGTAGGTTAGAGAGGAGTACAGAGAGACCCAGCAGTCAGACTAGGAACAGCTTCTGACCTATGACATCAACCAGAGGAGAATACATTGGAAACAGCACTGGC
>JAFLJL010017779.1:0-32379 GCA_018398815.1 Conus ventricosus | reverse complement strand
GAGAAATGGCACAGATGCAAGAGAGAGAGAAGATAAGATAAGATAATGTTGCTTATAGCCCAGCCGACCGCAAAGGGCCACATCAGGCTGGAGAGAGCGAAAGAGAGATGGCACAGATGATACAGAAAGAGAGAGAAATGGCACAGATGAAAAGAGAGAAAGGAGATGGCACAGATGATACAGAAAGAGAGAGAAATGGCACAGATGAAAAGAGAGAGATGGCACAGATGATACAGAAAGAGAGAGAAATGGCACAGGTGAAAAGAGAGAGAGAAAGAGAGATGGCACAGATGATACAGAAAGAGAGAGAAATGGCACAGATGAAAAGAGAGAGAGAAAGGAGATGGCATAGATGATACAGAAAGAGAGAGAAATGGCACAGTGAAAAGAGAGAGAGAAAGAGAGATGGCACAGATGACACAGAAAGAAAGAAATGTCACTTGTAGATAATACAGAAAAGAGAAAAGGCACAGATGATACAGAGAAAAGGCATAGATGATACAGAGACAAGATGGCACTTGTAGATAATACAGTGAGAGAGAGAGAACATCTAGTGTAACTTGAGAGATAATTAAAAAAGGCATGACTTAGGAGATAATCTGACTTGATAGTAGAGGTGACCTGACTTATTAACAGGCATGCACACACACACACACACACACACACACACACACACACACACACACACACACACACACACACACACACACACTTTTTATTCAAAATTTTTTTGGCAGAATGACAGTTTCAGGTCCGGGTTGGCACCACTCTCTCTGATGTCCATGAGCAGGAGTTGGGTGTTCCACAGGGGAGCATACTGTCTCCTGCCCTCTTTAGTATTAAAATCAACAACATTGTGAAATCAGTTCAGCAGGGTTCAGACTGCTCATTGTTTGTGATGATTTTGCTGTCTACGCAACTGGAAGCCTGTACCCGAGTGTCCAGCGCAGGCTCCAGCTTTGCGTAGATAAAATCTATCGTGGGCAGATGAAAACGGTTTCACCTTTTCTCCAACAAAGACGCAGTGTATTCACTTCCATAATTTCCGTCAGTTTTTTTCCAGATCCTGAACTTCAAGTAGGGAAATCTCCCATTCCAGCTGTTAAAGAGGCCAAATTTCTGGGAGTCATTTTTGACCAAAACTTAACTTTCTCAGCCATATTAAAAACCTCAAAACTGCTTGCCAGAAAGCACTGAATATTCTGCGGGTCGTAGCGCACACCGACTGGGGCGCTGATAAGAAAACTTTGTTGCACCTCTACAGAGCCCTGGTCCGTTCCAAACTGGACTACGGTTGTGCTGTGTACGGCTCCGCACGATCTTCTTACCTCAAACTCTTGGACCCTATCCACCATCAAGGGCTTCGTCTCTGTCTTGGAGCGTTCCGCACCACCCCTGTCTACAGCCTGTACGCAGAGGCGGGTGAACCTTCACTGTCCAACCGCAGGCTGAAACTGTCTTTGAATTATACATCAGACTGTTCTCGGAACCGCAGAATCCTGCCTATGACTGTGTCTTTAAACCCTCCGTTCCAAAGTAAGTTTGAAAATAACCCGAAATGTATTCCGCCGTTTGTCTTCGTATGCGGCCTCACATGCGGAATGCAGTCTAGACCTAGGAGTTGTGTCTGATTTTTCCAAGTTTCCGGATCAACCTCCGTGGACCTTTTTCACACCAGTGATTCGTTTCGATCTTGCAGCTTTTCGCAAAGAGTCTACCAGCTCTCTGGCGTACAAGGCTTTGTATGCTGAGCTCTGTTCTAAATTTCCATCCTATCAAAAAGTTTTCACTGACGGTTCCAAGTCTGAGGATGGAGTGGCCTGTGCAGCCTACTGCCCGGGGGCTCCTTCTCAGATATTGTTGGAACATATACATTCAGATCTTCTGTCTATTCTGCTGAACTTACTGCTCTGGTACTGGCTTTGAAGATAATCTCACATTTTTCGAAGAGGGACTTTCTGGTTCTGTCGGATTCGCTGTCAGCTTTGGAGGCCATAGCTGGCCGCAACCTTCAGCATCCAGAACTTTTACTTTTTTTGAACTTTTTAGCAAGTTGAAGGCGGACGGTTACAACATTACTCTTGCTTGGGTTCCTGGTCATGTTGGCATCGGCGGGAATGAAATGTTGATCGTTTAGCCAAGAACGCCACAAAGAGAAACTGTCCAACACTTATATCCCCTGCTCAGATGTGAAACCCAAAATTAACGATTATGTGAGAGACCTCTGGCAGGAGGATTGGAACACACAGACGAATAACAAACTCTTTCAGATCCGTCCAAACCTTAAGGACTTCCTCCCATCTACGTTGGGAGGTCGTAAAGAGGAAACGGTTTTGTGCCGGCTGCACACCGGCCATTCGTATTTTACCCATTCTTACCTTTTAAAAGAGTGAAGAAGCTCCGTGGTGCATTCCATGTCATGCGCCACTCACAGTGAAACATGTTCTTTTAGAGTGTTGGGACTTGAAACGATGTGAGACACAAACATTTTACGGCGGAGTCCATGAAGATCCTGTTCAGGGATGTGTCCGCCTGACGTGATCCTTGAGTTTTTGAGAGAGATTAACATTTTTCATCTGATTTAAGATTTTACGGCAGAAAGATTTTTAACAAAGTTTCTGGTGCGTTTGTAAACGAGATGTGTGAAAGTTGGATTTTTTTTTTTTTTTTTTTTTTTTTTTTTTTGATGACTGGTGAGTTGATTTTAACGTGGTGACAGCCCTGATGTGGCCCTTTGCGGTCGGCTGGGCTATAAGCAACATTAATCTTATCTTATCTTACACCCCAAACACACACACACACACACACACACACACACACACACACACACACCACACACACACACACACACGCTCGCTCACTCACTCACTCACTCACACATACACCTCTTATTGACTCCCACAATCATTCGAATGATCATTCTGTGGCATTTATGGGATTGATGTTTACTACTGAATAAATGCCATAAATTTGATACAGCCAATGCCTGATTTTAGTCTCATTCAGTGGCATGCACACTGGGGGGGGGGGGGGGGGGAGGCATTGCTCTAAGAAATACACATCACTTCATGGTGTGACATCAGTGACAGGCTCAAAGCTGTAGGCTATATAGCTTGCTCTCCTCTCCTGGATGAAAGAAGCAGCCTCTCTCTCAAAGATATTCTCATACTCACAGCTCTTCCTATCAAATCTATCCTGAAGATCTCAACAATCATTTTTTTTTTTTAATTATTTTTTTTTTCTCCAAATGTTTCAAAGAAAGAGTTCTGTGACTTAATGTGCGGGACTGATTCTTGCATCCATAATCACCAGATCGCCAGTGCTGTTTCCAATGTATTCTCCTCTGGTTGATGTCATAGGTCAGAAGCTGTTCCTAGTCTGACTGCTGGGTCTCTCTGTACTCCTCTCTAACCTACAGTTCCATATGCCCATAGATGTTGGTCATTCTGCTGGTTGACCATTTTTGTCTCTCTGCCTATTTTCCATTTCACTGCCTTTCTCCCTACATTCCCTTCCAGTTCCACCTGCCTGTCTGTCTGTCTGTTGCTCCATTGTTCTGTTTGCCCGTCTGTCTTTGTGACCCTGTTCATCTATGATCATCTGACCTACACCTCTCAGGTTATCAGTGGCAACTTCTCTTTCTCCCCAAAAGTATGTGTTTTATAGGCTCTGTCTTCTCCCCTGTTCCCTGTTTTCCTCTTTGTCTTTGCTGTTACACATTTTCAGTCCATCCCTCCCCCAGTCCCATCTCCTGTCCTTCTTTCTGTCATTCGTTGTAAACCTAATAAATTGGTTGTTTCTTTCCAGTTTTGCCATCCTCTCCATCTGCCCATCCGTCCCCTTTTGTGTAAGTACACTGTTGTTATATTAATTCTCCCCCCCCCCCCCCTCCCCATTTTTCTCTTTCCATCCTGTTTCAACTAATTCAAGCCCACCACTCCCATCCCCTCCTAACTCCCATCTTTTTTCCATGTCGTAGATCTATAAATTGATGTATATTTTGTATTATTTCAGTTATGTCCTCTGATGTAATCACTTTTCTTCATGCCCCCCCCCCCCCCCCCTCCCACTTACCTCCTTTATTCTTCCTTTTCTTACCGCCTTCTTCCCTCCCCCCCCCCCCCCCCCCCCCCTGCCCATTGCTTTCTCCCCCTCCCTTCCAGTCCCATTCCAGCCCCCTTTTCGTCTGGTCATTCCTCCCCCCCCCCTTGTTTCCTCTTTCTTCACTCCCTCCCCATCCTACCCCTCCACACCCACTAGTAGATCCCCCCCCCCCTCCTCCTTCCTTTAAAGCCATTCTTCTCTTCCCCTTCTTTTTTTTTTTTTTTTTGCTGTCCCAACCTCTGTGCTACCTCAGAGGCAGTGCACCCATGCCGCTCCATTCCGATACCCCGTCCACAGCCACAGCCCGGTCAGGCCCCTCCACAGCCCCGGCACCAGCAATCCACAGGGAGCAGTCAATGTCAAGTCGCCAATGAGGCAAGCCACCGGAGGAGACACTGCACTGCTGCTGAGTCACTTCGGTGGTGTTCAGTGGCGCCTGTTCTGATCTAACATACGCAGGACACCACCTACTAAGCCCCCTACTGACGACAATAATTGCTTAGTCACGGAGCCGGCGTGAGTGAGCTCTCCCTCCGGAGGGCGCCACCACGTCCGTCCAACGACAGCCCCCATGGACTCGCCGATACCGGTGACCCCCGACGGGAAACAAACCAAGGCCACAGACGCGAGAGGACATCGAAACTGAGGTCACCATGAGAGCAGGGCATGAAGGGCCACAGAATTTGAGACATTTTTTTTAATGCTGATCAATGGAATGAGGATGATAAGATGATGCTACGGATTTCCATTTCGGTCTGAGACTACATGACAGGGCTGTACTCTAACGCTTCCTTTCATAATATATCCTGGCGTCAACCAGGCCCGAGAGATACAGGCACCTGCAGTGTTGGTCAGGAAATTTGAGCAACACTTCAGAAACGCATCCATTAAGTGGATGAAACTCGACTGTGTGGTCCCAGTCTTCCCAACTGAGGGCCGCAGCAAACTCCCCTCTGGGTAGGAGCCAGTCGGGGCAGAAAAAACCCACATGACTTCTGATGGGATTCGAACCTACGACCTCCCAGCCGGGAGTCCGCGACGCTAACCACTTCGCCACGGCGGCTGGTCCTCTTCCCCTTCTTTATCTTCCCTCTCCCAACCCATGTACTCTGACTCATCGCGCACATGGGACTTCTGTGTGTGTGTTTGTGTGTGTTTTTTGGTTTGTTAATGGTGGTTTTATTCACTTGAAAACAATGAAATTAGGGCTGCTGTACCCAGGGGAGCCTATCACCATTCCCCCCCCCCCCCCCCCCCCTTGCTTTCGTGTTTTTGGTCCATGGGGGACCTATCAGAATCGGAGTGGACATTATTACAGAATTTTGCCCCTACTGTGTGGCCAAAGAGTTCTGTAACATGTGCTAAGGTATTATTCTGAGAGAAGAGGATGAGGCTGTCACCTGACTTTCCTACTGTTCACCTGAGTCAGAGTGCAGGCTGCTGGTGCTGGTCGCTGACCACTGCTGGGCACTGCATCACCTGTGCAAGAGAAGTGTTCAGTTGGCTGGGGCGCCCTCCCAGGTAACTGTGTAAGCCAGCAGCTTCTTGTCCCCCTGTTTCAGCGAGGGCGGCCCACAGTCTTGAGCAATAGCCATTGACAGTGCACAAGCACTTTCTGTATGTCTGGCCACACTTTTATAGTTGGCACTGGTGAGAGGTGACGCGTGTGAACAGACGGCCCTGAACTGGAGAGACAGCCACCATTCAGAGCAATTGGAAGCTCCTGAGGGTTTTTTTTGTTCCATTGTCTCTTCCTGATTAAAAGATTTTGGGACAGGCATGTCTGTGGAGCTCGGATCAGAGAAGACCAGTGATACAGTTTGCGGTCGCCATTCTTTTTTGCTTTTTATTTTTGTATCGCTGATTCCTGGGAATGAGGATGATGAAGCTACAGACATTTCCATTCTTATCTGAGACTGCATGACAGGCTGTGTTTACTTCACAAATATATTCTGGTGTTAACCAGCCTGAGAGGTACAGACACCTGTAGTGTTGATCAGGAAATTGAGCAACTCTCATTACTCTGTTAGAGGTACATCCATTAAGTGGATGAAACTCTACTGTGTGGTCCCTGTCTTTCCATTTGACCATATAGTATACTCAATTGTAAGTAGGAGCCTAATGAGGCAGAAAAATCCTACAAATAAATGGGTCTGATGGGAATCGAACCCATGACCTCCCAGCCAGGAGTTGCCCTCTCCACTCTTGATCTGTGACCAAATGAAGTGCATGCTGTACATGGGACTAAGGTTTTATCATCTCACGTGAAGAACTAGGGCTCAGTTCTTTTTTTAAGTTTAGTGAAAGGGGAAGAAGACCCCCTTCCATGCCGATGGGAGACTTGAACCACAGATTCTCCCCACTTCCTAGGACTAGAAGAGAGAGCTGCCCACAAGGCCACCATTTCCGTCAGCTTTGCAAGCTGTGAATAGAGGAAACTAAGAACTAAAGCATGGCTGCCCTCATTTAGTTGGATTAAAAAAGAAAAATCCAAGGTGACCCTGGATATTTAAATTAAATGCCAAGTTGGAATTTAGGAACATGGAATGCGGAACACGCCGAGTTTTACGCCTGTAGACAGTGAACAATTGTTTGTTCTGAATCCCAGAAGGGTAATCACGTTAATTCATATAATGATGTATGTGTACTGTGTGTTGTGTGATTTTTGTGCCATTGTTAGTGGGTTTTTTTGGTCTGGCCTGCATCCAAGTGTTTCTTTTTCTCATTCTTTCTCTGTCTGTATTTGTATCTTTGTCTCTCTGTCTTTGTCACTCTCTCTCTCTCTCTCTCTCTCTCTCTCTCTCTCTCCCTCTCTCTCCCCTCCTCTCTCCTCTCTCTCTCTCTCTCTCTCTTTATCCTTTCTGCCTGCCTGGGACTATCTCTCAGTGTCTGTGTCTGTCTCTGTCTGTCAGTGTGTGTGTGTGTGTGTGTGTGTGTGTCACTGTGTGTGTGTGTGTGTGTGTGTGTGTGTGTGTGTAAATAATACAATCTAACTTTCTAAGATTAATCTGAAAACAAACTAGTGTCAGTCAGTGGGTGAGCTTGTGTGTGTGTGTGGTGTGTGTGTGTGTGTGTGTCTGTGTTGTGTGTGTGTGTCTGTGTTGTGTGTGTGTGTGTGTATAAGGGGATTGTGAGTGTGGATCCATAGGTGTTTAAGTAATAGAGATTAGAGAAAACCACAGAAAGAGAGAGTGTGTTTGAAATACATGTGAAAAAAAAGTATTATATACCTCCTATGCATGCATTTGTTTTATCACATGCTTCCACATCTCATATGTGTTGGCATTATGTTCCAAACCCTGTGTGCCAATGACGTGTGTGTGTGAGAGTGTGTGTGGTGTGTGTGTGTGTGTGTGTGTGTGTGTGTGTGTGTGTGTGGTGTGCGTGCGTGCGTGCGTGGTGTGCGCATGCTAATCGCCTCAGAGGTGATATCTCCTTTCCTGGCGGTCTGGGGTCACAGTGATTACACTGACCGACATATTACATGAAAGGTTCTGGCCTGCTTGTCTTATCTTGACTGAGGTAAACATAGAACAGCTTGCTCAGTTTTTGGCATTGGAAAAAAAAGTAGGTTGCCGTTCGTTCACATGTTACGATGTACTTGATATAACTAAAGGAAACGTGGTAGAAAATCTTTAAGAAAAAAAAAATAGTAAAAAGGGAAAAGAATACAGATAAATGAAAGTAGAGAAAATAATTATAAATCTCTTATAAACTGAAAATAAATCTAATGTAAATATTAAGAAAACCAGACAATAACAGTTCCAGAGTAGTATGCTGGCATGAAGAAATGAGAATAAACAGAATGAAATAAACAGATTTGTGTATTATGTAGGATTTTCAATAAGGAAAGAAGGTTCAGTGTGAGTTACCAGGTTCAAATTTGAAATTGATAGACTGTCATTGGTGGGCATATGTAACTAGTCTCAGATTAAATGACTGAACTGCTCAGCAGGTTTCTGTCATTTTTGTCATGATTTTTTTCTTTCTGATTTTGCCATGATATTAGCCCAAGGATGTGAGAAGGATGTGTGCATACATCTGGTTCATTTATTTTAAAATAACCTTTATAAACATTTTTATTTTCAGTGGTCTTCATGTCTTTTGATTCAGACTACAGATTTGCTGAGTTGTAACAATAGTCGTTCTCATACTGTATGTAGACTGGCTATAGAGAAGACCAAATTGTGGCGCTTTTTTTTGTCACATGGTTACTATAAAGCTTTTACTTTTACTTTTTGTTTTGTTTTGGAGACTCCAAGTACATAGCAGTGCCTGCAAGGCATCAGACAGAAACATTACACTGTGGTCTTGGAATTCATTGTGATGGAGACTGAATGCTGATGATTTACTGGGGTAAAAAGACTTCATGATGTACAGACTGACGCTACATCTTTAGCTAGTTTCATAGAATGCCGAACATCAGGCTCCAGTGTTGATGTTCATCGAAGTGTAAAGTGATCCCCAGCAGACATTTAAGTACTGATGCCACAAATACCTCATTACCTGTGTGCACCAAACCTTCGATGTCTAATGTGTTTTCATGCCTGGAGTTCAGACTCGGACTTCCATTTTCGATGGACCAGGAAATTGTCTGTCTACAGTGTTGCTCCATGCAGATGTAGGCATTGAGTGGAAATGGAAAGTTCATTAAAAAAAAAAAAGACTGGCAAACTCCACAGTTCCCTCTGAATTTCAAGAGCAGTATACTTGACCCCCCCCCCCCCCCCCCCCCCCCCCCCCCCCCCTGAAATTTATAGAATTCTAAAGAACCATCATTTAGCTGCATTTACATTTCAGCCATAATAAGAAGTCAGGTGGATTGTTTTGGTCACATGTTTTTACTTTACGCTTACCTCACCTGAGATGTTCTGTTTGTGAGGCTTTCTGTGCTTGGTTGTGTTTGGTTATATGTAAAAAGATGAACAGCATCCGTTTCAGTTTACACTGACCCGGCAAAACCCCTTAGTTAAATGTTATGCAGCTTGCGCAGTACAGATTAATCTCTGATGGTTGTACCACATGCTGAATGTTTACTAATGTAAAGTGTTGTTTCAAGTAACTTACTGTGTAGTATTGTAGGATGGAGCATCACCCGAAGCATATTTTAATTGCATATTTTTTTTGCGTAGACATGCTGTTTTTGCATTAGTGGGAGTCCAGATGTACCTAGAACATTTTTTAATTTTCTGTCTTAGATTTTTCTTTTTTTCTTTTTTTGTTCAGTTCCATATTTGAAAATGGTTCATAAATTATGTGCAGTTGTTGCCATTGACATTTTTAGATCATATCTATATTAAACTTCTTTTCCACATTGTCTTTTTTTTTAGCACAGACTGTCAGAATTCCATTATTTGATTCTTGAGACATTGGTGTGTGTGTGTGTGTATGCATATGTGTGCGCATGCGTGTGCTTGCGTGTGCGTTTGCACATTGTGTGTGTGTGTGTGGTGTGTGTGTGTGTGTGTGTGTGTGTGTGTGTGTGTGTGTGTGTTCTTATCGTGATACATATTCTCTGGGTGAAAATCAGCATGTCAGGCATGTCAAGGGAGAACACACAAGCAATTGTACAGCATCATGTATTTCTTCCTTCTGTGTATGTGTGTGTGTGCATGTGTAAACTTTTCTTTTTTTTTTGTCCTTTTTGTTTCTTCTATTGATATGGGCTGGACATTTCAGCCAACAAATTCCAGAATAGCCAGACAGTTCCAGCTGCCATCAGTTCTTTACCTAAAAGTTTTTTGCTCGGTTTACATTCTGAATCTGAGATTTTTTATAACATAACACTTTTTTCCTTTCTTTTTTTTTTTTTTTTGCTGTCCCAACCTCTGCGCCACCTCAGAGGCAGGGCACCCACACCGCTCATTCCCCACCCCATCCGGCACCGGCAATCCACAGGGAGCAGTCAATGTCAAGTCGTCAAGAGGCAACCCACTGGAGGAGACACTGCACTGCTGCTGAGTCACTTCGGTGGTGTTCAGTGGCGCCTGTTCTGATCTAATATACGCAGGACACCACCTATTAAGCCCCCTACTGACGACAATAATTGCTTGCGTGAGTGAGCTCTCTCTGAGTCCCTCCGGAGGGCGCCACCACGTCCGTCCAACGACAGCCCCCATGGATTCGCTGATACCGGTGACCCTGACGGAACCAAACCAAGACCACAGACGTGGAGGGACATCGAAACTGAGGTCACCATGAGAGCAGGGCATGAAGGGCCACAGAATTTGAGGCATTTTTTTTTTAATGCTGATTGATGAGAATGAGGATGATTAAGATGATGTTACGGATTTCCATTTCGGTCTGAGACTACATGACAGGGCTGTACTCTACGCTTCCTTTCATGATATATCCCGGCGTCAACCAGGCCCGAGAGATACAGGCACCTGCAGTGTTGGTCAGGAAATTTGAGCAACACTCTCAGAAACGCATCCATTAAGTGGATGAAACTCGACTGTATGGTCCCAGTCTTCCCAGCTGAGTCCGCAGCAAACTCAACTCTGGGTAGGAGCCGGTCGGGGCAGAAAAACCCACATGACTCTGATGGGATTTGAACCCACAACCTCCACGGCGGCTGGTCTTTTTTCATTTATAGTCGTAATTAACCAATCCTTGCATCAGGATGCCACGGAAAAGAGGTGGTGGGGTGCAGGAGGGCATAGGGATGGGTGGGTGGGTGAAAGGGAGAAAAGGGGTGGAGCTGTCCATGGCCCTGCCCACTAGGGTTCCACTTTGTCAATGTACAGAATTTTGTCGTACAGTTGCAGTTTAAAAGTCCCCCCCCCCCCCTTCCCCACTCCCCATTTGGGTCACTGTCACTGATAAGTGCCCTTTCAGAGAGAATTACTTTTATGCATGAGATGTGATCAATGAGATGTACAGGAAGGGGGGGGGGGGGGGGGGGGGGGGGGGGGGGGGGGGGGGGGGGGGGGGGAACATAAAATAGACATTACTGTTTCAGTTGTAGACATTTCACCAATTCAGCCCTGGTGTCTGTTGGTGTTCGACAAAGTTCACTTGACGCTGCAGCGAAGACGAAGTGGGGGTGATGGTGCGAAGATACAGAGAAATGGCTGGAGGAGCTGCTGGGACTTCGCGCGGCACTGGAGCGTGTGACGGAATTACGCGTACGGCCAGATGTGAATCGGGTGTCAGATGAGGACGACTGTCCCCTCTGGGCGTGCCTCCACGGGGCGACTGGGCAGCAGGATCCTTCTGAACAGGGAGCTGACATCAGTGTCCGGGTATTGGGGGATGGAGTCTTTTCTTTTTTTTTTAAATGGGGTTTAGTCTTTTGTTTTTTGATGGTATAAAAAAAAAAGGAAAAAGAAAATCTGAGAACATTCCCAAGTTGTTATGGGGAGATTCATGGAAGTTAAAAAAAAAAAACCCAATCCATTTCAGAGAAAAGGGGAAAATTCTCAGTAATAGAAGCTGTCCATGAAAAAAAAGGGTCTTTTTTGACTTTTCTCTTGTGGGGGTTGTGGTGTGGTGTGGATGTTGTGTGTGGTGTGTGTGTGTTTTTGTGTGTGTGTGTTCATTTTCGGTAGACTTCTTATGTATAAAAGGACTCTCTTCTTTGTTTTTTATACTGTTCAGTTTTGAAAGCATTTCAGTCAGTGATAATGAAAATCATGAAGTTTTTAAAGGAACATTTGGTCTTGATAGATTTGCATGTGTCTCCACTTCAGAAAATGTTTTATAAATCCTGCTTTGCAGCTACAAAATCCGAGCAACATTTCAGTTTGATAAGTCTTTGAAATGGAGCGGGACTGACATTGCTAATTATTAGAGAAACTTTTTTACTTTCTTTTCATTTTGTCATAAGATTCTATTCTAGTCATGTTATTATTTGTGTAATTTCAGTCATAAGTTCTTAAGTGTAAATTGCATTCTAGTCCTGTTGTCACGACCGACCCCTGGAGGTCTGCCCTGACAGGATCGGTCTAGGGGGGAGTGAAGGAGTGACTGACCTCACCCCGCTCCGCAAGAGACCACACAATAAAGTTTAAACGATACAACACCCCATTTATTCACACCAGCAAAATAAAACATTCCAACACACGCACCATGCACGATCACAATAAGCACTCCAACGCACACAACATGCACATTAAACGATAAAGCACCCCAACGCACACAACATGCACAATCACGATCAAGCACTCCAAGCACACACATGCACAATCGCAGTCAAGCACTCCCACACCCACACAGCACGTTTATAAAAAATATTTCCACTATACGACTACACAATCACAAATTACAGCATTCCAGCACATATAAACATGTACACAATTATAAAGAAATATTTTCCAGTATTGACCCTTTCTCACACCACGGAGTGCGTCCACATCCCTGCCCCTGTCAAGGTCCGCAGGGAGCACCCTGTCGCACTAGGTGCTCCGGCGGGTTGGTTTCGCAGGGAGTCCCCCAAAGCCGACACCCTCACTCCCAAGGGGGCAGTGAAGAGCGTGCCCCGGGGGGGGGGGGGGGGGGGGGGGGGGACGTAGCTGTTACTGGAGGTCCTGGACGGGGGTCCACCCGGCCAGTCGAGACGGCGGGCTCCCCTGGGCAGTCCACGGTCCCGACCAAGGCGTGGCCTCGACCAGCGCGTGGCACCATCTCGTCCGTGGTCTCAGCCAGAACGTGGCCTCGACCAGCACGTGGCACCATCCAGTTTCTTTGCTCCAGGTGAAGCCCCCGGGGGGGGGGGGGGGGACGTAGCTGGGAGGAGAGTCGGAGAGGAGGAAAAGAAGAAGGAAGGAAGAAGGAAGAAGGGTACTGGAACCCTGCCGTCAGTACCGTCTGACCATTGCTGTCAGTCTTAGCCACTCGCATGAGGGGCGAGGGGAAGTGTATTCAACGCACACAGTAAATCCATTGAATCAAGTTTTTCTCACACGATGCAGGTAAAAGACTGCATTAAATCAACAGGTTAATAAAACAATATGAATTATCTCCCCCCTTCTCTCACTCACGCTTAACGTTTTCCTTCTTTAGGAAATAAATCAACACAGCGACCATCGCTTAATAACTGCCCCCAATTTGCAAATAATAATTCAATGGCAACAACTGTCCATTTTAAAACACATTTCAAAAAAACACAAATCTCCAACCACGCATCCAAACGACAAATCATGCGCACGCACGCTCGTGAACATAAAACTCGCTCTCCTTGCACACACAAACGACGGTGGCCGAAGGATAAAAGTCCGGCGAATGTGACAGGGGCGGACGAGCGAGACCAAGCAAGTTCCAACCCTGATCACCGGGTTCTCTCCCTTCCCCACCGACTACCGCATCACCAGATACATAAACAGGAGAAAGAATTTTGGAAATAATCTAGAATGCCAGGTTAAAGATTGAATTAACCAGAGAAAAGGTCTCACAAAATTTTCCCTCTTATAATTCGAAAAAAAAGAAAATTGCGCAAAAGTGAAGACTAAGCCGGCTAACAAAAACCAAATCAAAACAAACAGACCACGAAACTGATGCTTACCAGCTACCCGTGGGTGCCCCCGAAGAGGGGGTTTCAAAGGACCTCTCTACCCTCTGTCCAGTCGAGAGGACAGAGGCGAAGATGCGGAAACAGAAGAAATGATGTCCCCTCCTACAGGCCGACTGCAGGAATTGAAAGTACTGACTGTCCTCGACGATAAGGTAAAGAACCAGGACTGGAGCAGGCGCCCGCAGAGCCCATTTTTCCGCTCGAGTGAAAGAGTAACCCCCTCAGCAATGGCGGCCAACATGCCATGCTGCGTCACAGAGTGAGCATACTTCAAACTAAAAGAAACGAAGCACGTGCGACAGGTAAAAAGCAGGCGAGAGGCCGATAGACAGAAAGTTTGAGAGAAAGGTTACCGGCCACCCGTGAACTTGCAGGATGAATAGACGGGCGGTGGAATTAGAGAGAGAGAGAGAGAAAGCAACCGAGTTGAGCTGAACCACACCAAGGTGCAACTGCACCAAAAAGCCACCCTAAGGGACGGATACACAACAACAGCAACGACAATAAACAAATAAGTAATTCCGCCACCCTAGTGGGTCGAACGTCGTGGGGCCTCGTGACAAACTCGTGACAAACCCCCTTCTAAAAGCATCTGTTTCTCTGAGATACAGTGCTCCTTTGAACCTTGTCGCATGTGAAAACTTCACAACAATGGGACCGAACCCAACTCTCTGTGATCGACAGAGTACGAAAAATCCAATACAAACATTCACGATAGCATCACCCCGGGGGGAATACATAATACTACATTTATCAAAAAAACTAAGCAAACCTTCCAACCATGAAAGTAACAATCGAACCTTGGTGATTCACTACCGTTAACCTCACTGAAGTGACAACGTCACTACCCCTGATACAGAGCCCAAAAAAGGGGGATATAACCCGGGTTGAGGGAGGTGTCCCTCTGACTGATTTTCCCAATGTGCTAACTACGGAGCTCGGCTAAGATAGTCAGCATCCGTATTACAGGAACCCTTGATATGACGGAAGTGAACGAAATGACTCGCAGCTCCACTGCCCAAAACCATGAGTCGACGACTGACTGGCCGGATCCGGTCCAGGTACTGGGAGGATGATATCGCTCTCCAGCACAAACTCACGGCCGTACAGTAGGGATAAAACTTCCGGATGCCCCACACGACTGCTAAACACTCTTGTTCAATCGTGTGGTACCTAGTCTCGGCTTTCAGTGAGTTTTTTGCTCGCATAAGCAAGCGGTTGGAGTCCCTTCCCCTGATCTTGAAGCAACACAGCCCCAATCCCCACCGCAGAAGCATCAGTCCGCGGGACAAAAGGGAGATTTAGGACGGGGAGAGCCAGGAATGGCGAGTAGTGAGGGGCCGTTTTCAAGGCGGTCAAAAGCCTGTTGGCAACTCTCACCCCAAAATCAGCGTTCTGGTTTTTTCCCCTTTTGGGTCAGGTCAGTGAGGGGCAAGGCAACCCTTTGCGAAGTCATGGATGAACTTGCGGTAGTATCCCGCAAGTCCAAGGAATGACCGCAATTCCCTTTTGGTACCGGGAGGTTTGGCACTTGCAACTTTGGTCACCTTGTCCTCCTCAGGAGCAATCAAACCCCGCCGCAAATGATGCCCCAAAAAAGGAAATCTCGTCCTAAACCAAGCTGACATTTGGAAGGACGAGCCGACATCTGAACCCGCGCAGACGAAGGAACAGACGACGGGAAGGATGCGAAAACGGTGAGAGCTCCAATCCACCGAGCTGGAGTAGCAGGTCGTCATAAAAATTGTTCAAATCCTGGCGTATCGAGCGGGAGAAGCAAACTGTGCATGACGCGACGAAAATTGGCTCCAGCGTTTTTTGCAGGCCAAAGGCATCCGTTCCACTGGAAATGTCCTTAGGCGTCGTGAATGCCGTTTTGGGTTGTCCCTCTGCGCAGGGGAATCTGCCAGTTTCCCCTTTCGCGAGATCAAACCCTGGAGAAATGAGGCCGACTCAGCTGAGCGAAGATTTGGTCGACTCGGGCATAGGTTCAGCATCGACCGGGAGAACCTTATTCAGTCGACGAAAATCGACCAGAACCCTCATTTTCCCATCCTTCTTCTTACCAGAGGATTGGGGGTGAGCGGAGAACTGCAGTTCAATGACCCCAACCTAACATGGCCTGCACCTCCTGCTGGATGACAGACGCCTGAGAGTGAGGCGAGGTCTGTTTGACCCTAATTGGGTCTCGGGGTCAATGCCAGGGTACATCGCCCAGGACTGGCGGGGGGGATCGGGTAGCGTCCGGGAACCTGGCACAAGCGTGCAGTTGGTCAGTTGTGCTGAGGAGAGGTTAGACCCGAAGCAACACGCCCGACCTTTCTCAAGAGAGGACGGTGGGGAGTCGAGCCCCGACACGGCGGTTCATCGCCACTCTCCACAACGCAGGGGTAAGCCTGCCTGGCACTGAGTTCGTCGTACGTATGCCTTCAAGAGGTTGGCATGATACAGGCTTTTCTTTGCCTCGCACGCGAACCCTATAGTCCCAGTCACCCACCCGACTGCAGACTAAAAAAGGGCCCTGCCAGCAAGTTGCAACTTGTTCTTCTTTTGTGGAAGGAGAAGCAACACCTCATCACCCGGCTCAAACCAGCGTTAAAACACTGCGTCGGTCGTACAAAGCCTTGTACTTGGTTTTGGCCGACTGCAAGTGTTGCTGAGCAAGCGGCAAGTGTCAGCGATGCGTTGCGCCCGATCGACCACGTAACGACTTTTCTTCCTTAACACCACCGGTTTTCCCCGTCGTCATGGGTCCACATCTGCTTCAGGATGCTGGTGGGTCCTCGTACTGTTCTGCCATACAGGAGTTCAAACGGGGAAAACCGCATGCTTTCCTGCGGAACCTCCCTGTAGGCGAACAGTACAGCAGGAACAAAGCGATCCCACTCACGAGGTTGCTCTGCACAGAGGCCGACGCAACATCTGCTTCACGTCCAATTGAAAACGCTCGACAAGGCCATTGGCCTGCGCATGATAGGGCGACGTTTCTCCTTATGAAACAATTTAAGCAGAGGTTTCACCTCCTTCAAAGAAAATTTGGACAGAAAACTGGGTCCCCTGGTCCGACAGGATCTTTTTGGGCCGCCAGGGCGCGTCCAAATCTGCCAGAGAGCCTCAGCAAACCGTAGGGGCCCTCGATAGTCTAAGTGGGGCGGCCTCTGGATACCGAGTCGCGTAGTCCACCACTACCAAGATGTAGCGGTGACCGCCGATCGGAAGGCGGCTTTTAAAGGCCCCACCAGGTCGACCCCAACCTTGCTGAATGGTTCCCCAACCAGTGGCAACTGATCCCAGGGGAACACGCCTCAAGCGCCCTTAGGCGTTGTCCGTTGGCAGGTATCGCAAATGCGGCAGTACTGCCTAACCTGTGAGTTCATCCCTGGCCAGAAGAAATCCTGCCTAACTCGCTCGAGAGTCCGCTTGGAGCCCAAATGACCTGCCATGGGGGGAATCGTGGGCCTGCCGGAGGACAGACCCCTCGGCTTTGGGGAACCACGACTGCTTGGCCCACGATCTTTCCTGGTTAAAAACCCTAAAAAGGATCCCCCTGGGGGAGCTTGAAGTCACCTTGGCATGTCGGGCAGACTGAGCAGGACGACCTACCAGTTGTCGCAGGCGTTTTGGGCATCCAAGTCCCTGGCCTGAAGACGGACCCCTGGTAGCAGGATCGGCCCTGGCCAGAACCTCGTCAGAGATCGGCTGGAGGACGGGAAAGCAATTCCTGTTCCTGCTTCTTAGCTTGGGGGCGTGTGGTGACTCCCACCCCACGCCTGTACGGGCAGATCCGTAGACACGGATGACTGCGGGCCGTCAGCAAAGGTGACAGTATTCCCTATGAGAAGGGAATACATAGGTCCCCCACCGCAATGGCCCATACTTCGCCACAGAAGTAGGGGGTCGAGATAGGAATAAGTACAGAAGGACGGGTGGAGGTAAAACCAGCCTCCAACCCGCACACATCAAACTAGCGCCCGCCGGGCCTCAGGGGAAACCAAATTCTTATCCACAAAGATCGTTGATGCTCCCCAATCCCTGATGGTTCGACCAAGGAGGAAACCCACAAAAAGAGAGAAACACTGGGCACTCGAATCACCAGAAGCTGGGGTGGAAACCCCCGTTAGCTGAGGCACGAGGACGTTGGAAAGGACCAGCCCCACGACCACCAGCGGCTTTAGGACAATCTTTCCTAATGTGGGCCCGGACGACCCCAAAGAAAACACAGTCGGGGCGCTGAAATCCCCGATGAAACTGCCTGCCTTGTTCCCCCCACTAGCAAATTGTCGGCACCTTTTTGCTACCAAATCCTGTGGAGGGGCTTCCTCTCCGATCTGGGCGATGCCCATAAGCCCGCGAGCTTCAGCAAACACCTCAGCTGTGTTGAATCGCAGCCGCGAAATCCCGAGGTGCGTCTCGCCTATCCGGATCCTCAACTCTGGGGACACAGTGTTGGTGAGCTGTTCAATGAGGATCAGATCCTCCAGCTCCAACTTAGCTAACTGGCCCCGTACCCTAGCGTCTTGCGCAGCCTATCACCAAAAATGCACGAAGGTCTCATCATTATTCTTCCTTTAGGACCAACTTCCTCCTGTAGGTCTCTGGGGTAAGGTGGAAACGCTTACGCAAGCCAACTGCATGTCTGCATAAGACGCACCTTCATTTAGAGTGAGCACACACTCCCTTGCAGCACCAGATAATCCAGAAAAAAGGTGCATACCTTTTGCTCCCTCAGACAATTGGTATGAACCCAAACAACCTTGTCGAAATGCTCTAAGAACATATCAATGTCCTCACTAGGTCTGAACTCTGGGAAACTTTAACTTTGGGGCCCCTAACTCTATCACCTGCCTGGTGATTAACCCCTGGTTTACAGAAGCGGGAGGCCGCGAAAGAAACTGGGTTTCCCTCTCTTCCCTGCGTAGAGCCTCCCGTCTGGCAGCCTCCTCTTAAAGTTGATCCAACTCTTCCCGACGGAGGGCTTCCTGTCTGGCTGCCTCCCCCTACGAAGAATTGCCTCTTCCTTTTGCATAATCTCCTGTCTGTCAGCCCCCTCTCTGCGCAGAGCCTCCATCCTGTCTAGCTCTTCCCTACGGAGGGCCTTCCTGCCTGACAGCCTCTTCCTTACGCTGGGCCTCCTGTCTAGCAGCCTCCTCCCTGCGCTCTTCCCACGGAGGGCCTCATCCTCCCGTCGCTGTCGCTCCAGAAACATCAGGACGGAGGTGATGTCCTGGGTGGGGTTCACCACTCCCGACACGGGAGGATGACCCATCTGACCCGTCCCTTGGGTCTCGACTTTCCCATAAGGAAAGTCTTCTGGGGCATGCCCCTTACGAGGGGAAGCCTGGAGAGGAGAAGGTTTCGGTCTCTGCGACTCAACAGAAGCCCACAGTTGCTTCGCTATGCTCTGGCGCCTCCGAGCGGAAGTGCCAGTTTGGGGTCTCAACAGGGAAAACCCCCCAGCGAAAAGGTAGTTTAAAAATACCCACTGGACTACCTGCTACAGCACTGGAATAAGTAGAAGTTACCGTAGTCGAAGTACTGGTACTAATAGTTAGGGACTACGTAACATTTTGAATACCCTTCTTCTTTGACGCACCCCGCCATAACCACCAGCGCCGGACGTCGCCATGACAACAATATCCTACAGTTATCAAATCAGGGGAAAGACAATTCCACTAGAAAAAAAAAAAAATATTTTAGGGGGGTGTGTATATGTGTGTATGTGTGTGTGTGCGTGTGTGCGGACAGGTTCCGGCTGCTCCCACTTTTGGCAACACCGCGCTCTAACAGCACGAGCAACAGTGCGGTGGGCTCACCGGAAAAAAAACAAAACAAAAACTATGTCCGGCTGCCCCACTCTGGCAACACCGCGCTCTACAGCACGAGCAACGTGCGGTGGGGCTGGCCGGAAAAAAAACAAAAAAAAACCTAGCAGACGGAATCCGGAGAGAGGAAAAAAAAAACACTAGCGTCCGATGCAACCCCCTTTTATTCAACAACCCGGGAGAGAAAAAAAAAAAAAAACAAGAATTGGCTAAATACAACACAGGAATGGAAACTGAGCGGGGAACAGAAGGGCAAGACTTACGGCCGTACCTGCGTGAGGGACCCGGCGGAAGGAGGTCCGGAAGCGGTCGACTCCTCTGGTCTCACCTCGACCCCCGAGTCACGCCGGATGTTCCCTCAGGCCACCAAAAAGACTCCCTTCACTCAGAGTCACCCAGCCAACCACCCACGAACAAACACGACGAACTGACTAAACATATACAAACAGAAAACACTAAACAGGTACTCTGCGAAACGAGAGAGAGACAGCCAGAGCCCTTCACATCCCGGACGAGCCCCCACAATTGTCACGACCGACCCCTGGAGGTCTGCCCTGACAGGATCGGGCTAGGTGGGAGTGAAGGGAGTGATGACCTCACACGCTCCGCAAGAGACCACACAATAAAGATTACTATACAACACCCCATTTTTTCACAAACCCGCAAAATAAACATTCCAACACACGCACCATGCACGATCACAATAAAGCACTCCAACGCACACAACATGCACAATCACGATCAAGCAAATCCAACGCACACAACATGCACAATCACGATCAAGCACTCCAACCCCACACAACATGCACAATTCGCAATCAAGCACTCCCACACCCACAACTGCACGATTTTATAAATTTAAAAAAATTTTACCATACGAAAGTACACAATCACAATTACAGCATTCCAGCACATATGACATGTACACAAATTTTAAAGAAATATTTCCAGTATGACCCTTTCTCACACCACGGAGTGCGTTTCCCCATCCCTGCCCCTGTCAAGTCCGCAGGGAGCACCCCGTCCCCACTAGGTGCTCCGAGCCGGGTTGGTTCTCGCAGGGAGTCGCCCAAAGCCGACCCCTCGACTCCCAAGCGGGGTTTAAGAGCGTGTCCGGGGGGGGGGGGGGGACGTAGCTGTTACTGGGGAGGGGTCATGGGCGGGGGTCCAGGCCCGGCCAGTCGAGACGGCGGGCTCCCCTAGCAGTCCACGTCCCCGACCAAGGCGTGGCCCTCGACCAGCGCGTGGCACCATCTCGTCCGTGGTCTCAGCCAGAACGTGGCCTCGACCAGCAAAGTGGGCACCATCCAGTTCGTGCTCCAGGTGGAAGCCCCCGGGAGGGGGGGGGACGTAGCTGGGAGGAAAAGTCGGAGAGGAGAAAAGAAGAAGGAAGGAGGAAGGAAGAAGGAGAAGGGTAAATGGAACCCGCCGTCAGTACCGTCTGACCATTGCTGTTTAAGTCTTAGCCACTCGCATGATGGGCGGGGGAAGTGTATTCAACGCACACAGTAAATCCATTGAATCAAGTCTTCTCACACGATGCAGGTAAAAGACTGCATTAAATCAACAGGTTATAAAACAAATATGAATTATCTCCACCCTTCTCTCACTCACGCTTAACGTTTTCTTCCTTAGGAAATAAATCAACACAGCGACCATCGCTTAATAACTGCCACCACATTTGCAAATAATAATTCAATGGCACAACTGTCACATTTTATAAACACATTTCAAAATAACACAAATCTCCAACCACGCATCGAACGACAAATCATGCGCACGCCACGCTCGTGAACATAAAACTCGCTCTCCTTGCACACACAAACAGACGGTGGCCGAAGGATAAAAGTCCGGCGAATGTGACAGGGCGGACGAGCGAGACCAAGCCAAGTTCCAACCCTGAATCACCAGGTTCTCTCCCTTCCCCCACCGACTACCGCATCACCAGATACATAAACAGGAGAAAGAATTTTGGAAATAATCTAGAATGGCCAGGTTAAAGATTGAATAACCAGAGAAAAGGTCTCACACAATATTCCTCTTATAATTTCGAAACAAAAGAAAATTGCGCAAAAGTGAAGACTAAGCCGGCTAACAACAACAAATCAAAACAAACAGACCACGAAACTGATGCTTACCAGCTACCCGTGGGTGACCCCGAAGAGGCGGGTCAAAGGACTCTCTCTACCCTCTGTCCAGTCGAGAGGACAGAGGCGAAGATGCGGAAACAGAAGAAATGATGTCCCTCTCCTACAGGCCGACTGCAGGAATTGAAAGTACTGACTGTACTCTCGACGATAAGGTAAAGAACCAGGACTGGAGCAGGCGCCCCCAGGACATCTTCCGCTCGAGTGAAGAGCTAACCTCCCTCAGCAATGGCGGCCAACATGCCATGCTGCGTCACAGAGTGAGCATACTTCAAACTAAAAGAAACGAAGCACGTGCGACAGGTAAAAAGACAGGCGAGAGGCCGATAGACAGAAAGTTTGAGAGAAAGGTACCGGCCACCGTGAACTTGCAGGATGAATAGCACGGGCGGTGGAATTAGAGAGAGAGAGAGAGAAAGCAAACCGAAGTTGAGCTGAACCACACCAAGGTGCAACTGCACCACAAGCCACCCTAAGGGACGGATACACAACAACAGCAACGACAATAAACAAATAAGTAATTCCGCCACCCTAGGTGGGTCGAACGTCGTAGGCCTCGTGACAAACTCGTGACACCTGTCTTGTTGTTATTTGTGAATCTTTTGTGTTTCACTGCTTGGTCTTCATGCCAGTCGTCCAATGGTGCTAAATTCATGCTGCTCTTTCCTGGCTTACCATACACATCCGTATCCAGCCAGCCAGGCACTGACAGTCCATTGAGAGCAGTCAGTAAGAGGTCATCATTAGGAGACCCACCAGAGGAGATCCTGTGCTTCTCTGATGATACAATAAGTGCTTAGCTGCAGAATCACTGTGACTGAGCATTCCCCTCCAGAGGGTGCCACTGTCAGCATCCAATGAAGGTCCTCAGGAACCTGCCAGTGCTCAGTGTGAGCAGGGCAGTGAGGGCCATGGAATTTTAGATGCTTTGGTTTGTGTGTTTGCGTGAGGGGATATATATATATATATATATATATATATATATATATGATTATGATGAATGGAGATGAATGGATGGGGTTTCATTTTGGTTGGAAATTATATGCCAGGATTGTACTGTACAACTTTCTTTCATAATGGATCCTAACGTCAGCTGGACTCGAAGATAGAGACAAGAGTTGCTCAGGAGATGCGAACAACACTTTCAGATATGTGTCCATGAAGTGAATGAAGCACAACTGTGTGATTCCAGTCCTCCTGTATGAATCAGTTGCACAGTCTGCACACTCACCAATGCTGGATAATAGCCATATGGTGCTAAAAACAAAATCTTCAAATATATGCCTCTGGTAGTATTCAAACACACAGCCTCCCTGCCCATAGCCTGTGACACTAAGACGTGTTTTGCTGTGTGTCGGAACAGGCCCAGAAGGCCAGACAGCTCTGCACTTGCTGTGTGGAGCAGAGGAGCGCTCCTCAGACATGGTGGAGTTAGGGGACTTGCTGATGTCCCACGGCGCCAGTATTGACGCGGCCGATAACATGGGCAAGACACCGGTACTGCGGGCCTGCGAGAGTGAAGATCACAAGTTGGTGCGACTGCTGTGTAATGCTGGCTGCAACGTCAACATTCATGACTACAACGGAGATTCTCCTATCAAGGTGTGTGTGTGTGTGTGTTGTGCGCACGCGAGCAAGCATGCATGAGTGAAGGTGTGCATGTGTCTGTTCATACATGATTACATGTATCTGTGTATATATTCTATAGGCTCCAGATGTTTGTTTTGCACTGTGGACAAGGGTTCAGCGGTAAGATAACATGACTCAATATTTACTGCTAAGTAAAAGCCTCATCTTTGCGAAGGTCAAGTAGATATCGAAGAGATATTGATATATTATTTTTTGAATAAAGAAAAAGGAATTGTTTGCTATTATTTGTACTGGGGTAGTGTTTAATCAGTTATTTCTTTCAGATTAGCTGATGCAATGCATGTCATGTTTGAATTGATTGGCATTGTCATTTTATTTTTTAGCAATAACAGGTTCAATCAGAAGCAGTTGTGAGCAAGTATCATAATACAAACTGTGTGGGTATCTTACACCTTTGTTGACATTGTGCTGATCTGAGTGCAGGTGGCCTGCAAGACAGCAGAACTGTGGTTTTTCTGGCACTGCCGACCAGAGATGACTGTTGCTGCCGCCAGCAAGAGCGAGGCTGGCAAGATGGAGCCCAGCAACTTCCCACCCATCATCATCGCCAAGCAACTGCTTGAGGCCGGGGCGGACCCTCAGGAAGCCACCTTGCTGCCAGCGGCTGTCAACTTTGGGGCGGTGGAGGTGGTGCAGGAGTTCCTGCAGCTGGGCATGGACGTGAACATGCTGGATGACAACCAACGCACCCCTCTGGGCTGTGCCTGCACCGCCGCCAATGTGTCCCCCTCTGTGGTTCGCCTCCTCCTGGAACACGGTGCTGATGTCAACAAGGGAGGGGGCTGGCGCAAACACAAACCCCTCATCTTTGCCTACGTCCACAATTCGGTGGACAAGATCCGCCTACTGCTGTCCTATGGTGCTAAAATCACGGAGGAGGAGATGTCGGAGCTGGTGTCTCTCAGTCTGTCCAAATCCATCCTGGAGAACCCGGAGGTGATCGGCCCCAACAGCAAGGAACTGCTCTCCTGGCGGCTGCTGCTGAAGACGGGCAGCAAGCCGCGGTGCAGGGGACTCTGTCGAGCAAAGTGCACCAGCTGTCCATGTGCAGCAGCTACGACCAGATCTCCCCCTGGATCCAGACCTTGCTCAACCCGGTGCTGTCCCTCCGAGACATGTGTCGCATTGTGGTGCGCAACCGCCTGCCCACAAGCATTGATGCCCACGTGGAGAAGCTCCCTCTGCCCCGCTCCCTCAAAGACTTCTGCATGTTCCGCGAGTTTGTGGTGGATCGGGACAAGTGTTGATTGGTGACCCTTCCGCCTGGTCCGCTGCTGTGTGTGTTCAGACGTTTGTGTGCTGGGTTGGTTTCAAGAGCCATTATTGTAAACCTTGTTTGACTTGAGGTAACAAAAGACAGGGGACTTTTGGTGATGCAGTCTGAGTATCTTGTAGTTGTTGTCAAATTCTCAGATTACTTCTGGCGTGAGAATAACGAACTTCACTCACTTTGTTCATTGTTGGTATGAGATTTGCAAATTTTGCAAGTGAACAAGGAAATGAAAATGAGAATGGGTTCTTTAGTGCCAAAAGACCTGAAGTTAGAAAATTAATATTAATTAAAAGAAATAAAAGAACGAAAAAGAAAATTGTTAAGGAAAAACAGTTCATAGGTTTATAAGACAGTTTACGAAAAAACGTCAAATTTACATCTGAAACCCAGTTTCCCAAACATGGCAAATTCCACAGAGGGTAACAAAATATAATTTCCAGTCTGTCTCCAGAATCGGTCATAATAGAAATTATTTCTTCCATTTTATGTTGTGTTAATGATCTGCATCAGTTTCTGGTGTTCTTCTCTTCCGCTTACTTCAGGATCCAGTCATTTGCTTGCTTGGGGATCTTGTAAATAGCATGTTTGAGGATCCTCTCTGTTGCTTGTTCGAGTTTCCTCTCTGTTGCTGGTCCTCTCTGTTGCTTGTTTAAAGGTCCTGTCTCTTGTTCGTTTGACTTTGAGAGTCCTCTCTGTTGCTTGTTTGAGGGTCCTCTCTGTTGCTTGTTTAAACTAAAGGTCCTGTCTCTTGTTTGTTTGAAGGTCCTCTCTGATGCTTGTTTATAGGTCCTATCTCATGTTTGTTTGAGTGTCCTCTCTGATGCTTGTTTAAATTAAAGGTCCTGTCTCTTGTTTGTTTGAAGGTCCTCTCTGATGCTTGTTTATAGGTCCTATCTCCTGTTTGTTTGAGGGTCCTCTCTGATGCTTGTTTAAACTAAAGGTCCTGTCTCTTGTTTGTTTGAAGGTCCTCTCTGATGCTTGTTTATAGGTCCTATCTCTTGTTTGAGTGTCCTCTCATGCTTGTTTATAGGTCTTATCTCTTGTTTGTTTTAAGGTCCTCTTTGTTGATTTTAAAGGTCCAGTCTCTTGTTTGAGGGTCCTCTTTGATGCTTGTTTATAGGTCCTGTCTCTAGTTTGTTCGGGAGTCCTCTCTGATGTTTATTTGAGGGTCCTCTCTGATGTTTGTTTGAGGGTCCTCTCTGATGTTTGTTTGAGGGTCCTCTCTGATGTTTGTTTGAGGGTCCTCTCTGATGCTTGTTTAAGGGTCTTCTCTGATGCTTGTTTAAGGGTCTTCTTGCTTGCTTGTTTGAGGATCCTCTCCATTGTTTGTTTGAGGCTGTTCTAGAACATTGCTTGCTGAGAGTCCTCTTTTCTGAAATATATTGATCCTTTCATTAGTTTCAGACTTAATTTCACTCATCAGGAATGTAGGTTTTGGAAATATGAAAATAAACTCGGGAGCTTAGAAGGAAAGGAAATCAAGTCAGTGTTTGACTATTCATTATCGTGAAACGTTCATACATTAGGGTCACTAATGCTTCATATTTACTTGATGACGTTCAGCACTATAATACTCATCAGGTTGTACATCCTTAGCAGTATCTATAGGACAAATGTCCTGGACCACCCTGAAGTAATAGGACATTTGTCCTCTTCATAACAAATCAGTCGGACATTTTGAACGCAAGCCAGATTGAATGTATATTAAGTTTTATGCACACAAAAATTTAATGGTATTACAAAAGCTGACTATATTCCTAGAGTGGGAAGCCATGTTTGGTAAACATACTATTACTAGTCCACACATACACACAGTCACACACACAGAGGCAGTGTCTTTCCTAAATCACTGTTCATTGCTAATGCTAGTATTCAAGTACAATATTGATTCATTTGGAGTCGTCTTTTTGGTTGAAGAGCATTCTTTTCCTTTTCTCTCCCCACTTTTCTGTCACCCTGAACACCCATTCTGATTCCCCCTTGACATCACTTGGTCCTTCCATTTGCACCCTCGTCGTGGAGCAAGGATTCCTTTCCAGTCTCCGCTTCAGCAACATGTGCCTACATGGCCTACAACACGTAACAAGTACAATAGGGCTTATCGCTCTTTAGCCGTTTTACGCTAAAAATAACCCTGACACAAGCTGGCTGCGAGCTCTCAGCTGCGAGCCGTGAACCTCGCTGGCTCAGCCTCTGCCAGTCAGGGAGGCAGAGTTGCAAGCCAACGAGCTAAAAATAGACCGCCACGGCTCGCCACTAAGCTTAGTGCCAGTGGCACACGGGACTAGTAATAGGCCTAGTGATTCACTGGGCAGTGGGCTTACACTAAAGTTACAGACTGGAGTTCTGTACAACGGTCGGACTCAAATATAATTATGCGGGCTTGATATAAACGGCCGGTGCCATGTCTGTGAGCATCGGAAAGCTATCGGACAGTGACCGTGTTTTCGGCAAAGTAATGGGACATTTGTCCTCTTCACTGCCAGTTATATCGGACATTTTGCATGTGCAATCGGTCTATGTCCGATGTCCGACGTGGATGTGCAACCCTGACTCATGTTGTAATCACATACTGCATTAACATCTGGCTATGGTTTAGTAATAGCAAGAGGCTTCATTTGATTTTATCTTCTTATAATCTGACTTTTCATTGACGTTGCTTTCCGAATAATATGGCGCAACTTCAGTTATAATGACACTGACTGTCTCGGTCATAGTCTCTCTAGTTTCCTAAAATGTTTTGATTTCAAAATCGTCTTAGCTGTTCAGAGCTCCTACTCAGATTTGTCACGTGGGGTTGCTGACATTTGTATTACTTTACAGGTGTAAAGAAACCAAATGGCATGATACAGGAGACACGAGTTGCAAGTCTGGCCATCTTTTGGTAGCTGTGGCTACAGCTACTTATTTGGCCGTATATCATGTAATGACACTGAAGCCCCATATGGCAGTGTTTTTTTTTTCTGTCCTGCAGTTGGACAAATCATTTGCCAGTTGTGGAGTGAGGTGCTGAAAATTGTCCAAGTATCATGTAAAAACTTGGAAAGATATAAAATCTGTAGAATGTGTTTTAAGAAAGCATCTCGTTTGTGGATGCATGTTTGGTTAGTGTGTGTGCGTGTGACGCGTTGTTTGCATTCCACAAAATTGTGGAAATGATTGAGCTTAGACATAACGAGATTTATGGCTGGCTGTGTGACCGGATCTTCCTTCGACTGTTTTTGGCCTCCCCCTCCCCCTCCCCCCTCAGATTTGTGTCCAGCCTTCCCCACTTTCTTCTAGGGGTTGCAGGAGCTTACCTGTCTGGGCCCCAGGTTCAGGTCTTGTGGTAAAGATGCAGATGTCAGCTATCTGGGCCCCTGGGTCAGGTCTTTCGGTAAAGATACAGAGGTCAGCTATCTGGGCCCCAGGGTCAGGTCTTTTGGTAAAGATACAGAGGTCAGCTATCTGGGCCCAGGGTCAGGTCTTTTGGTAAAGATACAGAGGTCAGCTATCTGGGCCCCTGGGTCAGGTCTTTTGGTAAAGATACAGAGGTCAGCTATCTGGGCCCCAGGGTCAGGTCTTGTGGTAAAGATACAGAGGTCAGCTATCTGGGCCCCAGGGTCAGGGCTTGTGGTAAAGATACAGAGGTCAGCTATCTGGCCCCTGGGTCAGGTCTTTTGGTAAAGATACAGAGGTCAGCTATCTGGGCCCCAGGGTCAGGTCTTTTGGTAAAGATACAGAGGTCAGCTATCTGGGCCCCTGGTCAGGTCTTCTGGTAAAGATACAGACATCAGGATAGCAAAGGCTGGACAGCTCTACAAAAACTTGATCAAATTTGGAAATCAAGCCTAAAGAGCAGCATCAAGGTAGAATTCTCCAGAACCACAGTAAAATCAACCACGTTGTACAGCTCCAGTACTTTATCATCGACAGAAGCATATTAGAAGGGAAAAAAAACAAGTGGGGTATATACCAAGATGCTTAGAGTTGCAGAGAACCTCACATGGGTAGCATCATGTCAACAACGAGACCTTTCAAAAATAACAACAACAATAATAGCTGAAAAAAGACTGGGATTCAATGGACATGGTTTAGAAGTAGAGAGGAAGTACTCTTATTATCCTCTGCTACTGCTTAGGAAGTAGAGAGAGATGAGAGGAGGGAGAATGGATGAATGAACAAATGAATTTTAAGAGGATGATGCATTACTAAGCATTATATGATTAACACTTTTATTTTGCGTTCTCTGAATTGCCGAAGAACTAAATTAACCAAGGAATGAAAACAAACAGAAACAGAGAGAGGAGGGAGAAAAGCAAACCATATATTACATTGTTGGGAAATGGCCAGAGTGTTGCTTTTGCTGTAGCGCTAACTAGTGACTTCCAGGTGCACGTGTATGCAAATGTATGTGTGCAATGTAAAACTGCTGATAATGAGCACAGTATGAATTTCTTATTACACCCATTCTTTAGTTGTTCTGGTGGAAAAGAGACTGTGTTTTGCTTCTGGATGTGTGTTGTGATTTCTTTTCTCTCTTAAATTATGTTTTCTTTTTCCTTCGTGTTGATCTTGTCTTCAAGTCCAAACTGCCAGGGTTCCCAATGCACTGCACAGCTTGCTGAAACACTCACTGCCATGATGAAGACACCTAGAGTCTGCTTGCAGTATGGGTTGCTGCTATGGGGCCCACCTGACAAGCAGATCTGGCTGCTCCTCCTTGTGTCAGTAGCTTCATTTCTGGTGAGAAGTGCTTGTTGCGACTCGGTGCTCTGCAGTTGAAAGTATGAAACTTTTTTGTTTTTGGCCTCTAGGATGACTGGATTTTGTGTGTATAAGTGTGTGTGTGCGTGTGTGTATGTGTTGTGTGTGTATGCATGTGTGTGTGTGCGTGCATGTGTGTGCTTTTAATCCCCCAAATTGGATCATAGTGCTGCAGTCAAACATTAAACACAACATTGTCTGTTGACTGAATGTTGTTGGTGAAGATGAGGCTGCAGGGGTATTTGTTTGTTTGGGGTCATTGTTATGTGTTTGTGAGTTCCAACTAAAAATGGCAATGGGTGCCCTGCTTTTGTATGAATGATTTCAAATGGCAGTTGACTAGTCTTTGAATCAAAAAAAAAAAAAAAAGGAGAGAACACTGTGAGAGGAATTACATCGATTTGATTCAGGCAGGAATGAAGTTGATTGGTTGTGAATGAAAAGTGCTCTGACTACAGTTTGTATTATGGTATGCAGAGTGAAACATTTTGCAAATTTATTCGGGCATAGAATTAGAGAGCCTAGAAATAGATATAGAAATTTTGGTGACCGATTACAGCAAAAAAAAAAAAAAAGGAAAAAGAAAAGACGTGTGATGGTCAGATCAAGCAAGAAAACAAGCAGTCTGACTATACTTACAGCGACTGATACATCCGGTGGAAAATTGTCTGACCCAACCTGATTCCCGACCCAGTGTGATTCCCGATGAAAACAGTCTTCACTGCGATCATAGCGGAGTGTTCTCCAAAGGAAAGTAATCAGGCAATTGATTCCAGCTAGAAAGCGGTTCCGACTGGAACTTCTAGAAATTGACGCTGGAGTGGAAGGTTGAGGTATGTGGATAAGGGAATGTCATGGAAAATACAGTATTCCAGGCCTGTAGTCTGTGTTACTAATGATGCTTCTGCTGGTGTTCACTTTCTGCAGACTTTACTGCTGTGTGTGAGACAAGTCAGCTCAGAATAAATGGCAAGTGAGGTCTTGTGTTGACCATCTGATGAAAATGGCAGTTATGAACTATAATGTACAGTTCCTTCAGGAAGTGAAAACGGAAAAGGTGATGTATGCGGCGAACTAAGTTTTTCATGGCATAATTAATGTACAGGACCAAATGGGGGTGGAAAATGCGTGCAGTGAAGTCTCCCAGCATCATCCTCCAGAAACGGTGAAAAGTGGTGTCTTTTCAGGGAACAGCCTGTATTGGGAGGTAAATGGTGCAGCAAAGAGGCCCGCTGTCGGATGGTGAAAGCATTCAGCTGTGGAGTGGAGTTGACTGTCATGAGTTTGAGCCACTTGGGGGGGGGGGGTGGTTTTCGGCTTGAAAACCCCATCTGTCCACCCAGCAGAAAGTACTTTACCTGATTCCGTTCAGGGAGGGTGAAAGCGGTTGAATGAAATGGTTGGGCTCCACCTTCCACAGTGCTGTGACCTAGACATTATGATTATTATTTTACTGTTAGGCTACGGGTTTTTATTTTATTAGTAAGTGAAAACTGTATGCATAGAATATGTGTTTAATGGGAGGGGGGTCACTGTTTGCTGGGTTTTTATTGGCAGGCTTCACTGTATTCCACTTTCCATGGAGTCTTAGAGGTGCGTTCTCTTCTTTGTGCATGTAGTTAGGGTAGAATCGTTTATTTCACATTGTGCAGTCTAGTGAACGAGTCTTGTATCGTCTGCCTGATTGTTTTATTGTGTTTGTAGGTTTTTACAGAAAAACGCATGTATGCTTAGAAATGTAAGCTTGCAATGTTTGTAAATTTTGGGATATGATTATTTAGATTTATCATCTGTTTATTTATTGATCATCATGTTGGCCTCTCAGCTCGCTCCATGATACCAAGTCGAGTCAGTGTGGTTGTCTAGGTGGCTGTGTTAACTGCCCACAGTAGAAGGGAAGCAACTGGTCCCCATGCTTCTTTTTGAGATCAAATTAAGTGATACTTAAAATGTTCCCTTTTCTTTTTTCTAAATTTTTGATCATTTTTTTTTTCATTTCTGTTTTTCATTGTCAGTCTTATTTGCATAGTGGTTGATTTCATTCAGGTTTTGTGATTTTATTTCTTCTGCATACAGCATTGAGTGACAGCCCTGATACGGCCCTTTGTGGTCGGCTGGGCTGTACGCAGCATTAATCTCTGTCTCTGTTCTTTCTCACTCAGCATCGAGAATGGTTGTTCTACCAGTTTGAGACATGTTGGTGTATTCCTGGCTTGTTATAAATTGTCAGTTTGTTTAGATAAAAAATGATAAGAAATAAAAATCATTGCACAGCAACAGATTCACTAAATGGAACAAAGCTAAAATTTTTCCTTACTAATGCTGTCAACAAGTTGCAGTACCTTCAGAGTTTTTTGTGGTTTTTTTCATGGAGGACACCTGCTTCATGAATCTTAAGAGATATCCCTGCATTCTGGAAGTTCTGTGCAAGTTTTGTGTGTGTAACATGTTATTTCTTTCTTTCTTTAAAAAAATAATATTCTTTAGCTTACTGTTTGACTCTGCAGGTTTTGTATGTTGTTGTTGCTTTTGTTTTGGTTTGTATGCTTTCTTTTTATAGCAGGAGAGGAGAGGAAGGAATAGGGAGGGGGGGGGGGGGGGGGGGGGGGGGGGGGGGGGCTGTCTTTACTGTTGTTTACTGTTTCTCTGTCTGTGTTTTAGTAAGCCTTTTTCTTTTGTTTCTGTGGTAAACAGTTTAACAAAGCATGTCAATTTCATGTTGTACCATGAGGGAGTGCTCACTGTACACACAGTCCAGCGTGGACTGGGACTCTACCTGTCCATTCTGCAGAGTCTGTTAGGCCCGAATGACTATAACTTGCATAGCTGGCCAACCCTCCCAAATGTTTCTTGAATTTCCCAAAATTAAAAATTATTACCCAGACCCCGAATTCAAGGAGGGGGGGGGGGGGTGGGGGGGGGATTTTGTATTAAAAATTTGTGGTGCTTTGAAGGGTCACTTTTGAATAGGGATGGTAAATTTTAGCGGAACAAAGCAATGTATTAGGTGGATGTTGGCAGTGACAAGTTTGGAAAATGCATTTTCTTTATGACTCCCAATTTGAGCTGACCTATGAAAGGTTTAGAAAGATTCTGAAAAGACCCCAATGCACCCTCTTCATGGGA
>JAFLJL010017778.1:15523-52917 GCA_018398815.1 Conus ventricosus | reverse complement strand
CACCTCCCGTCATCGTCACACGCACGGGCCCGGGGCCCCCTTTGGCGCCCCCGCCCCACGTTCTGCTGCTACGATTGGCTGGCCTGATTGACGTCATAATGACCCGGGGGGAACCCCGGTATCACTGCCACTCTGTGCCCCGGGCGCAAAACTTTCCGATCCCGTCCCCCCCCTTCTTCGTGTTGTGTCACCACGAGTCGCGTCCGTCGCTGCCATCCGATATGAGTGATCGGGTCTGCGTGGTCCGATGGTCAACTTGCCTCTGACAAAAAATGCTGCTTTTCCCTTTTGCTTTGCCTTCCCCCATTTATCTCTGCCTGTCTCCTGGTCATACATTTGCCAGCCTGACGCCTTTTTTTTGTAATTCATGGGGGGAATTCGCGATTGCGAATAAATTCCATTTTGTCTTTCCATTGCCGAAATTTCACGATCATTGTTTTGGCTACGCCAGTTCTTCTCTGACCTACCCGTGAGCACGGACAATGTCTTCTTCTTTCCATGTTTTGTGACCACTGACACTGTTCAAGATGTCCACAACAAAATCGCGCACACGTGTCATAATCTTCTTTATCGTTGGGAGGGATACCAAAAAAACGAAGATTGTCCCGCCTCGAAAAACTTTCGAGTCTGTCGAGCTTTTCCCCGACATCTGCATTACTTGCTGTTCTAGTCCGACACTTTCACCGACAGATTCCGTGTCTCCTCCCTACCCTCTGCCATTCTGTCATACAGCTGATCCAGTTCTGAGGACAAACTTTCTACAGCAACTGACACCCTTTGTTCTTTTTCCGCTTCCACCTGGGCGCACCGATCGTTGATCTCATTACATTTATTAGACACTACCCCCAGTTCTGATTTAATTTCGAACATTCGCTGCGAATGAATGAATTCTGTCTCTCTGTTGTTCCCTGTCCTTTTTTCATCTCTTCTCTGAGAGCTAACAAGATTTCCGTTGCCATTTCAGGGCAAGTGATACTGCTGTCCTCTGTCATAATCTGGTCGATTGGCGATATCCGTGGATTGTTCGTCACTGTTTCCATGGGAATTGGGGCCTGGGTTCACTTCAATGTCCCCACTCAGTAGCAGCTTGTACAGGAGAAATCCACTTTTTGGCGACACAGCACAAAGCAAGGACATCGGGCACAAGCAGGCCACAGTACCAGATCCTTCAGTTTGACTGTAGTCGAATGTGCCCAGTACTTTCACCACTAATCTCTGCACATCTTGCAAAAAAACAACATCGGTTGTTTCATAAACACAGAGTTTCTCACACACAGCACAGAGAGCGTGAATCACAGCCAACACTGCCCAAAATACAGCACACCAGTGAGAACACTCCAAACTGACGTGCGCACATTCTTCGTCCCCTTTTTCCGCACTGAACCGAACGCTGGCACAGTTTGGCACATTCAGTTTGCCACAAAAGTACCGATTCTTGCTCGCCACAGTGACAAGTCAATCATTTTTCCAGCACAGAATAGCTCACGGGAACACTTCACACGGGGACTGACACTGATAGGCTGTCCTGTCTTAATTCACTGCACCACCGAATCAAAAAGGACGGAGCTCAACTTAAACACAGCCTTACGCCCGCCATTTTTCTCGTACCCCCGAGAGAGAGAGAGAGAGAGAGAGTTTTGGGTAAGAGATGATAATTTACCCTTGTATCCCCTTCAGAGAACAGGAAAACCTTCATTCTGGCTCACTTTCGCCCTCAACCAGTTTCGGGCGAAAGTGACCCAGAATAAAGGTTTTCCGTTCTTTTACAAGTAAGACTTCAATAACCAAAAAATAACGATTATTTACAAACAAACATACTGTGTAGGGTTATCCGTTTTAAATACTAATTTAAACTAAACTTTTCAGATTTCATTTTTGCTTAATCCTGTGTTTTTCCTGATCTTTAAATTAACATAAATTTTCGCGCAAACATTCTTAAAAATGAGTCCTGTCTTTCATGTGAAATAACACTACAGTCTTTAATTGTTCTCTAAAGTCTTTTAAAACTGATTATATTTCTGACTAAAATCCACACACTTATCCCAGCATGTCTTCCACTAAAAAACTATTTTTGATAAATTTGTTTCTTTTTTTAACTATGTCTCTTTCTGCTGAACAGTCATCTATAATAAATAGTGTCTGCGTTCCCTCAAACAATATAAAAAGCTTTTCTAGACATTCACTCAGTTTATTGCTGGGATAAACCCTAAATAATTTCATCATCTGCCCATATAAACCTTTACCCATGATATGCTTTGTTCCTTTAGTGTTGGACAGAAAATCACAATATGATTAAAATTATAACGATAAACTGTTTGTAACAGGTTTGGGGATAAATATTGTTTTTCCACAACCAGTTTGTCCAAAAATTTAATGAAAAAATGAGGGGTTTTTGTCATAAAGTTTAACTGCTCCATAGTTTTATAACAGAATTAATCTAATCCAGTTATTTTTTTATCATACCCCTCCGTCAAAACTTGTTCAGTATAATAAAACCCTATGAGGCCCTAAATGTGTAAGTTAATCCAATTTAGTTCTGTAAGATTGTTTCTATTTAAGTCAACATTGATTTTGTTGCTTGTTGTTATGATCTTAATATCCTCGCCATTGTGAAGAACGACGATGGAAACGTTAAGACGTTTAACGTCTAAGTTTTGCCAGCTAATATTAATTCCTTTAAAAAGGTCATCACTAACGCCCACAACCCCATCCCTCTCCACATCTTTAAAGACAGAAATTTCAAATATCATTGGAACGTGTCTCCTAATTTTCTGCTTGGAAAGAACTGAAATTTTTTGTAGAAGCTTTCTTTAAAACCGTTTCTTTTCTGTGGAGGATGTACTGTTTTTTCCATATGGCGTTATTTCAATTTCTTTCCGACTATTGTCGTCCGGCATAAGACTTACATGTAAAGGGCCAGATGTTGAATGCTTTTCGAAACTTTTTTGACGGCAAAAAATTGTAAATGGGCTTATGAATTCAAATTTTATGCCCCCATTCTAAATATGGTTCTAAGTGCCCATTTGAGGTAGGTTTTCGAACTATTTTATATTCATACTGGCCAACATTATTTGCTTCTAGTTTGCGCAGTTGCTCTAGTTTAGGAAACTTTTTGTTGTCGCCAACCTCTTGCGTTTATAATCGCCATCTTAGTGTACTCAAAACCATACAAGCGCCTATCTCACCATTCTGTTAAAAGCCCCGAAACATCTGAAAGGTCTTTTAATTCTAAAGTTATTACACCTTACAGGCGCTAATTTTAAACTCCTGGTTTCTTCTGCCCACGCGACATTTTTAGTACAGTTTATTATTTTATTTCCAAAACAATGTGCAGGTTATCACATTTCACAACTTTCCCCCGTTTTGTCTGAAATTTTTTATATTAAATGATCCGACCCTTCCACAAACTAATTTTTAAAACTGTAAATTAGGGAATTGTATAATTTCATAATCGCAATATGCAGCTTTCCCCTGACGGAAGAGCTCTTAAAACAGTTGAGGGGCCTTTCCATCATATAAGTTTTCATCAGTGCCAGCTCATCCAAATGAACATAGAGTAATGAATGTAATGCAAGATCGAGGGATTTTCTCCCTCATAAGTATTTTGTTTGACGTAACTCTAAAACTATTGAACGGCCCGATTGGCAGTTGTAAAGCCTAACATTTTAGCTAGCTCTTTATCAAAATAGTCCCCTACTTCTTCTTCTTCAGGTTTGAAGGTCAACATTGTTTTCAGATTCGCATTGGTTAAGTTTGAGAGCAATGTCGTTACTCATTGCTTTTTTTAGCGAGAAAAACCCGTAAAAACCCACAGGTATGGATAACTGGCTAACTAATTGGCCTCTATTATTAACTTTTTTAATCTTATTATTCCCCTTTGGCTTTGCTTATATAAAACCATACGACTTTGTAGAATATTTCATGGAGCGCGACCGTTCTGGTTCCGCATTCGTTATTAAAAATAGCATGTTCTAAAAACAAAGGGGCGGTCTTGAGTTGTTATTGTTACAAACATTTTTTTAAAAACAAATAAAAATGAGTGCATTCAAATATACTGATGCAAAATATCTGTTGGGCCGCACTACAATCTTAAAAATATAACCACTGATACTCTTGACATTTCTGTGACTCAGTCTGACACCTTTCAAAGTAAAGGTAAGTATTTCCATTAACAGATATCTTAACCCCCCGTTAAAAAAGACTACATCGCAAAAGTGTGGTTTAGTCATCCGATGCAGTTTTATCAGACCAGTTAAACTTTGCTGTGTTTTGTGCATCAACTGGGTGTGGAGTGTCGTATGCTGATCACTTAAATCATCCTACCCTTTTGGGTTAGGTCAGTGTATAGATTTCATTTCAAAATTACACCTTCAGGCGTATTTTGACTGAACTGCAAGCGCCATTACCAAATGAACAAACCGTTTAATCCATTCAGCAACAGAATAGACATGAAGGCTTTTGAAGAATCTGTAACGAATTCAATATTAACATCAAGACAGACTTTAGACAAAAGTTGGATCTTAATCATGGCTTAGGCCCCCCCCATATTATTGGGGCGTGCACAGAAAGTAAACTATGACTGGAATCCTCCTTAACACATCTTTCTCTTCAGGCACAGGCGTTCAACTCGGGTCTATAGAGCAAGAGCATAAAACAGCATGGCCCAACATTATCTTAGACACTTCAAAGGGCCTAACTAAAGCAGGAATAGAACGAATAAACGACTCTGTTTCGTACTTACGTTTGGTGTTTGCTAGGCTCGCAAGCACAAACTAGATCGAGCATAACTGACCTTCTACTGGCTTTGATGCACAAAAACAGTACTTACAAATTTTGGGAAACGCCATTAATTCTACAGTCGATTTACCTTCAAGTATTAAAAGAACCAAAAATGTTTTACAATCGCAAGATCGAAAGTAGACTTGCTGTTGGCACTGGTTTATACATGCTGCCTTCTGACCTCAGGCCCCAAATTAGGAACAATAATAAACTACAATAATGAAATCCTTGTGGCAGGCAATGAACAGAAAGTCGGAAAAAACGAAATAAATTTCTGAGCCAGTAATATTCCCAAGCAGTAAAAAAACAAGATGAACCCCCCAAGAATAAGTCATCCCAATCCCCGGGGCCCCAAAGCCCAAGCCTTGAAGACGCGACCTGTTCGCGAAGTCAAAATAATACCAAATATGAAAAGACAGCGCTTGTTCTTGGATTAACTGGCCTAGATTACTTGGGTCTTTATCTTACCTAAAAATTAACCCAACTATTAAGAGAACTAATTCCCATAATGCTCCGGCCCATAAAGCCAATACTTTGCTTGCATAGCCCAAAACCAGCTAACAAAAAACCCCCTAATAACCCGGTAAAGAGTCTATAGCTTTACTACCTAATTTTTTTAATAAACTCGCAAGATGATCAAGCTGTTTTTTTACCCATGATTTATCAGGCGGTGATGGAGGGGATGGCGATGGAGGCACGGGCTTTGACCTCCACCGCCGCCTGTAATAGCCAACACCATGTACTTATTGCAAATCCAAAGGGCCGTTATAACGCTTGCTAATGTGACTCCTTGCCTCTAAACAGTGTTCGTATTCGTTTTTGCTAGCGTTGTGTCTTCATATAAAATTCTTTGGATAGTTTTCTCTTATTCTGCTCACTTTGAGTTCGTAATTGTTCTCGGTTATAGACAACACTTCTAGCTTGCTGATCTTTCTTTTCAAGATCTTTTAGTCTTTGGGTTATTCTTTCTTTAATATCAAAGCCCTAAGTTGGCGTCATCAGCCTCAACGAGTTTTTCTTTTTCTCTTTTTTTTTTTGCTCATCAGTTCAGCCAGTTTTGCTAATTTGTTTGTTAATTCCCTCGATGCTTCTTAAAGCATGATCAAGGGCCGCTATTTCTCGCATGGGTACGGTGAGTCGTGTATAGTCTTTAATGCCGTTTCTTCTGAAAAACTGGTTTCTGCCTCTATTGCATTTATTATTCATCTGCTGATTGATGTAATTCTTTAAGTTCCATGTTTTGTATTTGGTTAGCTGTTGGGAGTTTCCCGCATGTGTTTTGAAGTTTAGGAAACTGCATCCCTATCTAATTTTGGTTTTGAAATGCCAAGGGGATTTTTTTCGTCACACTGAGCCTTTGTCTAATTGTACTCTTTTTTTAAAAACTTTGATGAGTCTGGTTTAGATGTAAGCTGAACAAGTTGTCCTTGGGCGCTCCTCACAAACAAATGGTCATCTTTTCTCAAAATCATTAGGGTCTATAATTCGGAGGTTTCTTGGCCACACTTTGGTAAAAAGATCTGACCTTACTTCTGTTAATTCACGCCGCAATGAGGCGCCGAGCGATGCTGTTTAAAGGATCATTTCACTCTTCGTCTCCAGGATCAAAATCATCATAATCTTCATCTTCAATCCTGCCATTTTTCTTTAATAATTAACTTTTTTATTTTTTTTTAAAAAAATGCCACAAGCAATAGGCTCGATTCTTGACCCGCATAGAAGATTGAAAGAGCCCTTTGGCGGGAAAGGTAAATAAACGGGAAAATTACTGTTTTCCAAATATCCATCTAAATATTGATGCGATCAAATTCTTACGTCAAATTTCCAGACCTAGGAGCGGATGAAGTGATTGTCCAGCTCCTGCGCGTCTTACTTTCAAAATAGAACTCGCTTCAACAACAGACACAAACAGGACCGTTGTCCAAATTGGGGCGGGCAATCGTAAGAAAATTCTATAAACTTGAGGGGCAAGAAATAATTTCTTTACACAAAGCAGACATATTTTTAACCTTTGATCTATGGCTAACCGGGGAAAGAAAGGGATGATCTTGCTTTCAAGGAATCGAAAATGAAGAAGCACTAAAACTTTGAATGGCGCCGCAGTCGCCGCAGATGCTAAAGCAGCAAAAAGGCTGCAGGGGTAAATTTTGCGTATGGAAATCGTTTTTCCATTCCCTTAGATTTTGAGTTTTTAAAAGCGCATGCGCCATACTTTCAAGGAGCATTAAAAGACAGATTGTCATATGAACTAACTTTTAATGAATACAAACGTGTTATCAGATCATCAGACACCGAAGCAAAGTACAGCATTTGACATCTCGTTAGAGTTTGACCTGTTAGCAACCCTAATTTAGCAAGGCTGATTGAGCAACAATATCAGTCAAATTAGCAATATATTACGAAAGAGTGATTCATCATACAACATATTTCCCCGAAGCAGGCAGACGCTATATGGAATTTTAGTTTTAGTGTCGCAGCAAGATCGCTTAAAGGTAATTTTTATTGCTGTGCGAAGATGAAGAACCGTTCAAAAGAGGAAGCGAAAAGTTTTTAATCCCAAAATAACGAAAGTACAATGTTCGATGAGGGTAGTCCTAACCAAATCTACGCTAAACGGGCTTAAACCTTTTCAGCATTTTGATGAAATAAGAAAAACTGTTTGGAGGCGGAGGTGTAGAAAACCAACAGTAGACCTTGTGTCTAAAGATCTGCACCTTCACAAAAGTAGACTGATGTTATTTTAAAAACGAAATACGGTTTTATGGTTGACCTAAGGGCCCCGAGGGTAATCATTTGCATGGAAGCGGAGAACTGTGAGGACGTAATAAACATTCAAATTGAAAAAAGAAAAAGAAGCCGATAAACCGCTTAATGTACATTTGTTTTTAATAAATGATGCGCAGCTGATATTGAAAATAAAAGATTAAAGATATACAATACTAAATTATTTTTATTTAAAAAAAACATTCTGTTTTAAGTTTTTTTCCAAATGTGCCTACACGCCACCAAAAAGAAGAGATAGTAGAAAACCCAGCATAAAAACCTTCAGATTAACCAACATTACACAAATGAAAAAAAAACAGAGCAGACCTTTCAAAATACAGCAAAACCAAACGAAGGGATTCTGCTGCCTTTAATGCGTTACATATGTTAATACTGGAACATCGACTATAAGCGCTCTATCAGCAGGAACGAGTGTTGGTCTCTTTGCAACGGGCATAGGCGCACCCGCGGCTTTACCTCTAGGCGGTTTGTCTTTAGCTCTCGGTGGTGGGGTTCATTAGCCGTAGGTCTGCTGGCAAAAAAATTTAAAAAATAAACTCCCCAAAAACACCAGCTATGGTTCAACTAATAAAAAGCTAAACTTTGCTCGTTTAAAACTGACAATAAATAAAGCACTAGCTGACTCAAACATCACGGATGAAGAATTTAATCGTTTACAGCCGATTTGATGACTACAAAAGACAAAAGTTTGATCTTCAAAGAAAGGCGAGACAAAATTTTTCTCAAAAAGCCAGACGCCGAGCAGATAAAAAGGAATGCTTAAAAAAAGTAAACGAAAAATAAACTCTGTTTTAAACAGCTCACAGTAACAACATCGAAGGGTGTTTAAAACTTTAGTTTATGAGTCCAAGCGCAAAAAAGACCGTTGATATTGATTCTGATTAAGTATTTTTTTTTAATTTAAATAAATATTTGAGTTAGAAAAGAAACTCAGCATGGATAAGAAAATATGAAGGACGGACGAATTTTTTGAAGGAATGCTTAGAGAGAGCGTTTATCAAGAGCAAATGAATGATATTTATCTAGAAGTCATTGATCCAACAAACGTACAGGCAAGCGTTGTTCATGCTATTTCTCAAGTTCCAAGTAAACTAACAAAAAAGACCCGCCATTAAAGTAATGTTAGCTGTTTTAATCGACTATGTAACAATAAATGAAGAAAATCAAAAAGTCTGTCTCGACTAACAAAAGACTATTCTTTCCGTAATGACTTAACACCCGGTTGGGCAGACAACTGCTTGCACAGTTTGACGCTGCCGCTGAAGAAGCCAAAATGAGAGGCTGGTTGGTCAGAGGGGGAAGTCCTAGAGAAACAATTAAAACAGTCTAATATGCGCCGATTGTTGGTAAGGCTTACATTCCACTAAACCTCCAGCATTAGTTGCAAAAAAAGCAGTTCTAAACATAAAGAATTCAGAAAAGACAAATGTTTTATGTGGTGTGGGTTCTCGCAAGGCTGCATTATATCCGCAAAAACGCAGAGAGAGTGTCTAACTATCACCCTTACATCAATGATCTTTAAATTTAGTGGGGTGTCCTTTCCTGTTAGTGTAGACCAATTGATCAGTTTGAAGAACAAAACAAACCAATAACTGTTAATGTATACACATGGGATGAGGAAAACAAATTTTGGTGGCCCCAATTTAAAATGTCCAAGAACAGTCCCCAACAATAGGCGAACCAGACAAAAATCAGTTGACTTACTACTGATGCTTTCACCAGCGGGCTACCGCATTACACATTGAACGAACAATGAGAGACTAATGCAGCATACTTCAAAGATCATGGGAAACAAGAATTCTGTAAAAATGTTTAACAAGAATGCCATCTGTTTTAAGCCGCGAGCGAACAAAGAAACATTGTAAAAGTTCGTAGACTGTAATACAAACTAATTACGCCCCCCCCCGGATCTAAAGTTAGTTTTAAGAACGGAAACGGGTGCAACATTCTCCATACGTAGTTTACGCAGACTTCGAGTCGCTTATTGTTCCTTATGAAGGGCCAATCCCACAGAGACTTCCTAAAACAGCCATAGTGAGTAATCACCAGATTTGTTCATTTGCCTTCATTATTGTCAGGGCGGGTGGCGCCCAAATTTAGCACCAGAATTGTATAGAGGCCCAGATGCTGCAGAAACTTCTTAGAACGCATGCAGAAAGTGCGTAATGACTGTTCTAATAATCTGAATTTATCTGAAATCATAATGACGCCTGAGGACCAACAACAGTATGACTCAGCCACTCACTGTTGGGTTTGTGGTTTAGAACTTATTTAAGAAGCAACAAATCCAACAGTAAGAGACCATGCCCCATTACGGAAAGTTCAGAGGAGCTGCGCACAGTAAATGCAATCTTCAACTAAAGTTTGACCCCAAAAACATGGAAGCTGCCCATCTTCTTTCATAACTTGCGAGGTTACGACTCTCACCTTAAATGCGAGCAGTAAAACGAGCCCTTTAGGGTGTCATGCATTGCACAGTCATCGGAAAAGTACATGTGTTTCACTTTTAAAAAACATGTCTTTTTATGACTCTATGCGCACATGATGATCATTAGAGTCACTAGCTATGTCCTTAAAGTCCTGCCCAATAACGGAAGAATATTTGACCCAACTCTCGTTAAAAGGCGGTTTTCCCTTATGAGTACATGAACATTTTGGGGAAAGGTTTGATGAAGACCACTTCCTCCTAAAGGCCGTTCTTTTCTAGTCTCAGAGGAAAGGACATTAGTGATTCTGATTACCAGCATGCTCAAGATGCGTGGCAGAAGTTAGATTTTAAAACGATGGGAGACTATCATGATTCTATTTAAGGGCAGATACATGTTTGTTGGCGGACGTCTTTGAAAATTACAGAAAGACCGCAGAAACATTACAGTTTGGATCCGCCCCATTATATTTCTGCGCCCGGGATGAGCTGGGATGCTTTCTTAAAGTTTACTGGAGTAAAAGATTGATTTATTGTCGGATTTACCAATGATTCAGATGATTTTAAAACGGATTTGCGTGGGAATTAGTATGGCGTCGCATCATTACGTAAAGCAAACAACAAATACCTAATGACTATGATCCAAGTAAAAGGTCTAACAAACTTATGTATTTAGATGCAAACAATCTGTATGGATGGGCAATGGCGCAATCACTTCCGTTTCGCAACTTTAAAATGTACACAGGCGGTGATCCGAATAATATTCAAAAGGCATTAAAGTGGTTGAGCAGTTTAACGCCTGATCAACAGCGTGGTTTCATTCTAGAAGTTGACTTAGAATATCCTCATGAACTCCATGACCTGCATAATGACTATCCATTAGCAGCAGAAAGTCTAAAGATGGATCCAAGAGAACCGCCTAAACTTGTGCCTAATCTTCGAGGCAAAAAAAATTATGTCTGTCATTACAGACTTCTACAATTTTATTTAAGACATGGTTTGAAGTTGACGGCTGTTCATCGCATAATTGCTTTTGATCAAGAACAGTTCATGAAACCATACATCATGAAGAACACTGATCTCAGAACTAAATCCACAGATGCTTCAGAAAAAGACTTTTTCAAGTTGATGAACAACAGCTGTTTTGGAAAGACTATGGAGAATCCGCACAAGCGTAAAGATGTTAGATTAGTCACCAAAGAGAACGAAGCAATTAAGCTGACTTCAAAACCTAATTATCAGGACTTTAGAAGATTTCATGATCAGCTTTTTGGTATAATGATGAAAAAAAAGAAAGTCAAATTAGACAAACCTGTATTTATTGGGTTTACTGTTTTAGAATTATCAAAGCTTTTGATGTTAGAGTTTCTTTATGACTACTTTAAGCCCTCGTATCCTGAGTCCAGAGTACTTTACACAGATACAGACAGTTTTGTTATAGATATCCCCACTGAAGACATCTATAAAGATATGGAAACAGAAGTAGCTAAAGGGCATGCAGGATGGTACGACACGTCCGATTATCCTAAAGATTCGCCTTTGCATTCAATTACTAATAAGAAGGTTTTAGGAAAGATGAAGGATGAATTATCTGGAAAGGTGATCAAGGAGTTTGTTGGTTTAAGGTCAAAAATGTACAGTATTTCGAGCCAGGAGAAATCAGTAAGAAAGCAAAGGGAATATCTCGCAGGTGTTTGTGCAGTCAAACATATCACATGACATCTCACTAAGAAGCATTGTTTTTGGCAATAATACTTTTCAACAAGGACAAGTAAAACTACATCTAATCTACATGAGATCACACATCGGTTTAGTAACAAAAAGTCTTAGTTAGAACAAACACAAAACGGTGTTTTGTTAATCCAGAGTTTTCATATGCACGGCACTTGGAGGACCGCATAAACAGGGGGTTTTATATTTTCATCAACTTTTAATATAAGATCAATCAATAGCACATCCAATCATTTAAATCTTTTTCATTGTTTGCTGACGCTCGAATTTTTTATTATATCAAGAATTCTTTTCCAATTGGGGTTTAAGTTGCAGCATAGGTGATCTGATAATTAGCATGCATTGATTTAATCCCCGAAAAGTTCCTTAATAGCATTTACACCTGAAATGATTCCCGTATCAATTTTCAAGGTCTCTTCCTTAACCCATTCTTGTTTCATCTGCCTTCCTTCTGAGCTTCCATTTAAACTCAAATATATTTACGTAAATTAACTAAGCAACTGGAACTGTGTCCTGGTGGATTATCTGCATTCTTCTTTCACAAAAGATCTTTGAAGCTGTTGTTTTTGTTGTGTCAATTTCTCGTAAAATACACGGCGGAATTCATATGATTACAATTCCATTTTATTTCATATTGATCAACACTCCAAACGGATCGGTCCCTGATGCCGAGTGTCCCCTTCAGCTTCCCCTCGAAAAATAAAGGTACCTTACTTTTAAACCAATACGAATAGTTTGCCGTGAAGACTCTACTTCAACAACATTTATTGTGTTTCTTTGATTGCTTGGTACGGGTTTAGTCCTTTAAATCTTCATTAATCCTTGCGCGCGAAAACTGAGGGCAATCTTTCTAACCCATTCTGATTGCGAGAATTGTCAACAGCTCTCTGTGAACTGTAGGAGAAAGGTCTTTCGCTAACTGGTATGTTAAAGTTTTCAACTAAAGCATGTGATCTGTGAACTCCTGAATGCCTCTATTAATGTACTCTATGTTTCAAAATAATGGATTCACTTGCCTTTAAATTCTTTTCATCATCGAACTGGCATCATGTGAGGATAATTAAAGGGCATCGTTGATATATCATTCTAGGCAACAGCAACAGCAGAAGCACCCTTTAGTGTTAAAGTTCCGCATATTTGATCTTGAAGTATGTCAATGACTGAGAGTGCGTACTTAAATCTTTTTCGTCTAATCGTATCAAGGTAAAATATAGAAGATCCAATTGATGGGTGTCGTTTTTGGAGTGTATTGACTAATGTGTCTCTGTATTCGTCTAGCGCTGGTAAATAAATTTGCCAAATCGGCTTGTTAGATAACCATTCTTTTGGCTGTTGTTCACATGACTCCAGCTCTTGGCTTAGCTTTTAATTCTGTATTCCCTTCCAATATCCTTTTTGGCGAATAAAATTATGTACATATTTTTACTCAGCCAATATAAGTGCAACAAAATACACAACGGTCATACCAAAGACCAATAAAACCCGATTTCTTGCATCTTTTGTTTTTCGGATGTTATAAAATCACTGAATTTGTGGGCAATGTCTCGATGGTTGCCTTGTTACAAGATAATATTGTTTTATTGCTTGATCAACATCTTAAAGTGTAAGCTGCATGCACCAGTTTTTTCAGTGATGTTATAATAAAATCTAACTGCTCATTCCTGCTTTTCATAGCGATCTTGAGCTGCAGCTAGTTGCACCACACTTTGTTAGTCTTTTTTCTCTCGCCTTCATCTCGCAGTTACTAAATGCGTAATTACGTCCACTAAAAGCGAGCGCATTAACCACAGCGCCGCCTATCATCATTACAAGTGAAAGCCATTTTTTATAAATGTATTTTTATTACATATTTAAACGTCCTGAAGTATTCCTTGCTTGACTAGAAAATCATTCGTGCAAACGAAGCTGCAATAATAGCATTCACTTTGCTTAATCCTCAAAGTCTATTTGCCAAGAATCTGCTGTTTTAATTCTAACAAGTTTTTACCAAGCATTGATATCCTACACTTTAGACCTCCAATAACAGCAGATGGTTACAAGTTTGGCAACAGTGTTTTCGGTGCCTCCATTTTTAGAAAATAAAATAATAAATTAATAAAAAACATGACAGTGATGATCTACTAACTGCTACAAGCCCCTAAACCTTCCTGAACTTAGAAGACCAAGTTGATGACCAAGCAAGTAATGCCCAAAAAGAAAGGCTGTATTCCTTTGGCAGCGTGTGGAAAAACAAAACAGTTTTCCTCGGAACTGAATTCAGCAATGAACAGATTCAACAGATGTCGCCACAAACATTATAAAGTATCAAAACCAGGTAAGAGCGCAGTGGGTCGAAGGTAAAAAGCTTGGCAAAAGGTTCTTAGTTTGTACATCTAAACTAGTCATAGATTTGCTCCCATTGATTCCTGAACAAGATGCTGCCGTAGATTTTAACGCAAGATCCATATTAAAACAAAGTCATTAGAGTCTCTAAGGATGTGATCTATACTACAATTTGGAACATAGTACTCGCCATTATCATGGGATTAATAACTTTTAATCATAACGATTTTATTTCCCTTCAAAATGACCGAGCCAGAAAATCACAGAATCAGAAAACACTGAATCAGTGAGAAAGTAACTCAAGCCAGAAAATCAGCAGAAAACACTGAATCTGGTGAGACCAAGTTAAAAGCATCCTCATCCTGCGTTAAAGCAGAAAAATATATCAGAGTGGAACAACACAAAAAATTAATGATTACAGAATATAACACATAAAGAAAACATAACAACCCAGCCAAACGCCAGAAACAAGTTGATCCAAGGCCAGCTATAAAAAACCCATGGATTCAAGGGCCTACACACCAAATCTTCAGGGTATAATGAACTTAAAACTGTTCAATTTTTGGCCCCTGCAGCAGTAGGGCAGTTATAACGTTATAGAAAAATATACACAATGGCAGCAGAACAAAAGCAATCAAAAAAATCTGAACCGCTAATACAGACACCAACAGCACGCCAGAACCGCAACAACACAAATCATTTTGATCCCTTCAGATGAAAAATAATTTAAGAACTTAATTTTAAATTTTTTTAATAAAAATAATCATGCGGTATTATAAAATGATGAAGTCCAAAAATAAAGACATGAGTCTATAAAAGACATTTCCATAGACCAAGAAATGGCAGTAATGCGTTGATTAGATGAAGAACTTCATTAAGACTTAAGCTTACCGATCGCACGCAGAGACCCCGAGCAAGAATTCACAGCGATGACGCGTATTTTGAGGCTTGTGTTACTATCTAGACATCTACTACTTAAGATAAAAAACAAGATGATTTTTTTGATAATTAAAAGAATAACTTGAATAAAACTTGGTTGTACTTAAAGGACACTAATTACAATCTTGAGGTAAAGTTATCAAGAACTTCATTAAAAACTTAATCACGAACTTATTAAGAACTTGAAGTATCTTAATTTAAAAAACTAAATTAAAACTTGGGGTAACTTAATTCAAAACTTAATTAAGAACTTGGGGTACTTGGGGGTGGAGTGTGTGTGGTTACACAGAGCGTTATTATTTGTCATTGTAACACAACTTATGCAAGACATTGCTTGTTTTTGTAGAGTGATGAGGCTCGGGTTGCAATTTCAAAAGCACCACCAAGTCATTTAACAAAACCTGATTGAATAAAACAAGACAATGTATAAAGTACACCCGCGGCCGCCCTAAAAAGCAGCTAAAAGTTTGAACAGACGTCGAAGCCGGACGTTGACCAGCCACCACACAGCAAAAGTCACGCACGGGCAGGAGTCCAGCAAGTAGGCACCGTTCACTACGCGCGTGAACGCAAGCAATGACTTCAAAGCAGGTGAGGTAAAACTATTTTTAGAAAACTGTCTGCTTTTTGTGGGCAGGGTCCAGCAAGTAGACCCACCGTTCACCGACAGCGCTTAGAACGGCGAACATGACCGTCCATAGCAGGTTAAGTAAGAACTATTTTTAAAAACTGTTCGGGGCTTATCTGGGCCTGAAGTCCAGCAATAGGGCCACCGTTCACAGCGCGTGAACCCCTATTTTTAGGCTGTGCTCTTAGCAGTGCCTCCCCGTTAATGATTACTAGATTGCTGGAGCTCGCATGGTCATTGCTATGTGCGACATGTTTCCAGTACTGTGCAAATCCGGCACTTGCAGCATGGGTTTAATTTCATCATTGCTAAAAATGAAACGAAAGGAAGCCTACAGCATAAACCTTGATATCCAAAAGAACACTTGCAACAGCACGTAATTTCGTACGTGTAACATCAGCAAACCCGTTTTTGCTTTCACACAAACACCCAAGTTCCTATGTTCTCCCTTCTTCCTTTCATTTTCCTGCTCATTTTTACACAAAATTCAAAAAGTAACCAAACTGAATGTAACTTTAACAAGACTGTCATCATGCCTCCTCAAATTTCTCATCCCTTTTTGTAGTCTTTCTACAATTTCAGCTTCATTTGCTGTTCCGGAAAATATCTGATCCCAGTAAAAGCTTCTCTAAAATAGGCCTTGATTGAACTCACCAGTATTTTGCCATAAGATAGGCATGTAATTCTTCGGCGTTGAAAGATTTGTCTCCTTTTTTTACTCCTTTCTTTTCTGTACATTGCTCAAGCTTCTTTTATTCTGTGGCAAATCCTGTGTCCTTCCTTTTACTCTTTCAATTATTTAGTATTTTTTTAAAGTAGTCTGAGTCTCTTGCAAAATAAACTTTTCCTTCTTCATCCACAATTCCGTAGTGTTGGCTGGTAATGGGAATGAACGGGTTGGAAAGTTGTGGCTGATTCCATGTCTTCCACACCAAATAATTTAATCTATAAAGTTTGTTGAAAAGGAATTTTGTTATTCAAGAACGTTTTCCTAAACACTGAATCCACACTGTCTAATGAAACGGCAGCTATATTTTGTGCCATATGCAACCACATCTCTCGCAAAAAAAACACCGTCTACACACCACCACAGCCCTGGAAAAATAAACAACAAATGCTGGCCGGAAATGTCCGTCACTACTAATCAGCGATTTATCTATCTTGTGATTGGCCCCGAGACATCTGCCACCGCTGAATCCAAAAAACGTCCATGTCCGCACGTAGTAATAATCGGATAGTGCAAAGTTCTATATTAGCCAGCAACTAACAAATAAAACTTACCTGCCCCCAACCGTTGTCGAAACAACCGCCCTGACAGAGTTACAGTACGAAAAGAGACCGACCTCTTCCAATCAGCCGTGGAACGAGTAAAGGGTTCTAGAAGGCTGGCGGAGATGGGTGAAGAGGGGGAGAGGTTGTGGCATATTGATTTTTGGGTTACAGTTTGTCAGCATGCTGAGCACCCCTAACGTAAAACGCAGACCTCTTTCGGTGAAAGACATGCATAGAACTAATAAATAGTGGTGTGTATGTTCGGGTGTGTGTTGTTGTGTTGAGTTGTGGAGAGTTTCGTTGTGTGTGTGTGTAGTGTGTTGTGGGTTTGTGTCGTGCGTGCGTGCGTGTGTTTGTGTGAGTAACTGTGGAGTGAAGTTGTGTATGTTGTGTATGTTTGTGTGTGTGAGTGTCATTTTGTGTTGTGTGTGTGTTGGTGTGTGTGAGAGAAGAGTTGGTGTGTAATGTTGTTTCGGTGTGTGTGTGGTGTGTGTGTGTTTGTTGTTTGTGTTTGTTTTTGTGGAGTTACGCGCATGTGTGCGCGTCTCGCATGTGTTAATGCGTGTTGTCTGGTTGTTTGCGCATACGCACGTATGTCCTATGCTCCAAGACTGGCTTCCCTCCGTGTCTAATAGAAAATATATTAAAACCCACCACAAGCAATCCCTTCCCACCCGAAGCAACTTGACCTTAACCGGCTTTGGCTGCGACTCTTCTCTGCTGACGACTCCACGCTGTAATTAACATACCGCGAATAATCGATGCTAGAGCACCAACGCGTATATGGCGCGTTCACCACGACTGCTTTTCCCCTACTAACTCTATGGGGCGTGTTCACCAACGGCAACTTTCCCCTACGTACTCTAATGAAAACTTTTAGTAAATTAGTAATTAAAACGAAAACCCTACACAGTATGTTTTTTTGTAGATAACCGTTATTTTTGGGTAATTGAAGTCTTACTTGTCAGAGAACGGGAAAAGCTTCATTCTGAGTCACCCGCCCAAAACTGTTTTAGGCGGTGAGCCAGAATGAGCTTTTTCCCGTTCTCTTACAGATTGAGTGCTGTTGGCCCTGCATATGAAAACTCTGGATTAACAAACACACGTTTTTGGTGTTTGTCTATCTAATGACTATTTTTGTTACTATACTGATTGCTGAACTCATGAATAGATCGTTAGTTTTAACGTTTGTCATATGAAAAGTCTTATTGTCCAACAATGCTCTTTATAGGTTGTCATGTGATATGCTCGACTGCACAACACTGCGAGAATATTCCCTTTTTGCTTTCTTAATAGTTTTCACCTCCTCGAAATACTGTACATTTTTTTACCTTAACCACCACATACTCCATAAGCTCCTTTCCCAGATAATTCATCCTTCATCTTTCCTAAAACCGTCTTATTAGTAATTGAATGCAAAGGCGTAAATCATTAGGTAATCGCTGTTCGTACCATCCCACTTGACCCTTTAGCTACATCTATTTTCATGTCTTTTTATAGATTGTCTCATAAAAAAAAAGAAATCTATACCACAAACTGTCTGTATTGTGTAAAGTACTCTGGACTCTGATTCTAGAGTTTATAGTAGTCAAAAGAAATTCTCACATCAAAAGCTTTGATCATACCTAAAACAGTAAACCCAAAAATACTTGTTTGTCCAATTTGACTTTCTTTGTTTCATCATTATGCCAAAAAGCTGATCTGGAAATCCTCTGAAGTCCAGATAATTAGGTTTTGAAGTACAGCTTAATTGCTTCGTTCTCTTTGGTAACTAAATCTAACATCTTTGCGCTTGTGCGGATCTCCAGAGTTGTTCCCGAAACAACTGTTGTTCATCAGCTTGAAAAAGTCTTTTTCTGAAGCCTCTGGGATTTTAGTTCTGAGATCAGTGGTTCTGTCAATGATGTATGGTTTCATAACAGTTCTGATCAAAGCAATTATAACGAATAAACACTTCAACTTCCAACCATGTCGTAAATAAAATTGTAGAAGTCTGAATGGCAGACAAAATTTTTTTTGCCTTCGAAGATTAGGCACAAGTTAAGGCTGCTCTCTTGGGTTCCACTTAGACTTTCAGCTGCAAATGGATGCGTCCATTATGTCAGGTCATGGAGTCATGAGATATTCTAAGTCAACTTATCTATAATGAAATCCATGCTGTTTACCCGGCGTCAAACTGCCCCACCCACTTTAATGCCTTTTGACTATTAATCGTACCACCGCTTGTGTTCATTTTAAAGTTACGTAATGGAAGTGATTGCGCCATAGCCCAACCATCCGCTAGTTTTGCGTCTAATACAAGAGATAGTTAGATTCTTTTACTTGGTCATAGTCGACCTGGTATTTGTTGTTTGCTTTACAGAAATGAAGCGACGCCATACTACTCCCCACGCAAACCGTTTTTCAATCATCTGAATCATTGTGGGGTCTATACTATAAATCAATCTGTACTCGTAAACTTTAAGAATGCGCCCAACTCATCCGGCGCAGAAATGTAATCGAGGATCCAGGCTATAATGTATTCATGCAGGGCTTTCTATAATGTTTCAAAAATAATCCCCAACAAACTTGTAACAGCCATCAGTAGGATCATGATAGTCCACTCCCCCCCCCCACGTTTTACATTCAAACTTCTGCCACGCATCATGAGCAAGTTGGTAATCAGAATCACTAATGTCCTTTCCTCTGAGACTAGAAAAGAACGCGCCTTTAAGGCGGAAGAGTGTCCTTCATCAAACCTTTCCCAACTGTCAAGTACTCATAAGGGTAAACACCCTTTTCTAACGAAGTAGGGTCAAAATGTTCTTACTTATTGGGCAAGACTTTACGGACATTAGCCACGCCTCTATGAACCCATCATGTGTCATAGGAGTCATAAAAAGACATGTTATTTAAAGTGAAAAACATGTACTTTTCTGATGACTGTGCAATGTCATTCTACCCTGAAGGCGCTGGTATACTGCTTTCATTATAAGGTGAGACCGTAACCCCCAAGTTATGGAAAGAAATAACATGCAGCTGTCCATGTCTTTGGTTCAACTTTAGTTTTGAAGATTGCAGTTGTTGTGCGCTGCTCCTCTGAACTTTCCAATAAATGTGATCATGGTCTCTTACTTTTGATTTGGCTTCCTCACTGAGTCCTAAACCACATTGCCAAACAGTGAGTGGAGCTAAGTCAAACTGTTGTTTGGTCCTTCCAGGCGCCATTATGATTTCAGATAAATTCAGATTATGAGAACAATCATACGCACTTGCTGCATGCGCAGTAAAAAAACTTCTAGCCGCATCTGGACCTCTGGAAATAATTCGGCATGACTGAGCGCCATCCGACCTAAACAGATAATGAAGGCAAATGAACAAATCGAGATTACTCATTAAGACTGTTTTTTTTCGAAGTTTCTGTGGCGCTGGCCCTTCATAAGGAACAATGAGCGATCGAAGTCAGCGTAAACAACATATGGGGAATTTGCAGCCGTTTCCATTTTTAAACTAACTTTACTGCCTTTCTGGGCGTAATTAGTTCTGTATTACAGTCAACTGGCGATACAATTTTTCTTATGTTCGCTCGCCGGCTTGAACAGATGGAACTCTTGTTAAACATTTTCTACAGAATTCTTGCTTAATCCTGCTTTGGAAGTATGCGCAATAATCTAACTCATTGTGCGTATTAATGTGTAAGTGGTAGCCCCGCTGGTGAAAGCATCAGTATAAGTACAACATGATATTTGTCTGACTCGCCAATCCGTATGTGCTATTCGTTAGAACACTTTAATAGGCTGTAGATTTGTTTCCTCATCCCATGTGTAGATATTAACATTTATTTTTTGGTTTGTTCTTCAAACTGATCAATGGAATCCGCCCTAACAGGAAAGGATATTCCACCAAAGTTTAAGATCATTGATGTAAAGGGTGATAGTTAAAAGGGGGGGGGGGGGGGGGGGGGGGGATATTGGGGGGGGGGGGTGGGGGGGGGGGTGGGGGATATATATATATGGTGTGGGGGGGGGGGGGGGGGGGGGGGGGGGGGGGGGGGGGGGGGGGAAATGGGGGGGGGGGGGGTTTAAAAAGAACACTCTCTCCTGCGTTTTTGCGGGCTGATGCAGCCTTCCATAGAACACACCACATAAAACATTTGTCGTCTGTATTCGTTATGTTTAGAACTGCTCTTTTGGCAACTAATCTGGGAGTAGTGAATGTAAGACTCCTACAATCGGCGCATACGGTAGCCTGTTTAAAGCAAATCTCTAAGACTTCGCCTCGGACCAACCAGAAGCCTCTCATTTTGGGCTTCTTCAGGCGGCCACATCAAACTGGTAAGCAGTATTGTCTGCCCAACCGGGTTTAAGTCCATTATGAGAAAGAATAGTCTGCTGTTTATTTGAGACCCCAGACTTCTAGGATTTCTTCATTTATTGTTCAACATAGTCGATTAAAAAACAGCTAACATACTTTAATGGCGGGTCTATTTTAGTTTACCCGGACCTTGAGAAATAGCATGACAACACTTGCCCGTATGCTGCTGGATCAATGACTTCTAAATCATACATTCATGCGCTTGATAAATCTTCTGCATTGCTCCAACAATTCGTCGGACCTTCTTATAATTTATCCATGCTGAGTTACTTTTCTAACTCAAAAATATTTTATTTAAATCAAAAAAAATAATTAATCAATATCGGTGGTCTTTTTGTGCATGGACTCATAAACTAAAGTATAAACACCCTTTGGCGTTGTTTAATTTGAGCTGATGTAGAGCAGAGTAATGTTCTCCACATGGTAGGGTTTAGCATTCCTTTTTTATCTGCTCGGTCTGGCTGGTTGATAAAAACTTGACCCTCGCCTTTCTTTGAAGATCAAAACTTTTGTCTTTTGTAGTCATCAAAATCGCCTTGAAACGATAAATACCTCTCTTCTTCCGTGATGTTTGAGGGCAGCTATGCCTTTAATTTATAATCAAGCTTGAAGGAACGAAGTTTTTAGCTGTTTATCGTTGAACTATAGCATGTGCTTTTGGAGTTTAGTTGTTTTTATTTTTTTGCTAGCACACCTACGGCTATGAACAAAGGCCACGAGCTAAAGACAAACCGCCTAGAGGTGAAGCAGCGGGTGCAACCAACACCGTGTTGCTAAGAACCCAACACTTGTTCCTGCATGATAGAGCACTAATAGTCGATGCTCCAGTATTAACATATGTAACAGCATTAAAGGCAGCAGAATACCTTCGTTTGTTTTTGCTGTACTTTTGAAAGGTCCTGCTCTAGTTTTGTAGCATTTGTGTATGTTGGTTAATCTAAAGGTTTTTAAGACTGGGTTTCTACTAACTCATCTCTGGCGACTCCGGTGCTGTAGCACATTTGGATAAACATGAACTGACAAGCTTTTTTAAAAAGTTGAAAAAAAAAAAAAAAAAAAAAAACAAAAAAAAAAAAAAATTTAGTATTCTGTATCTTTAATTTTTTTCTTTTCAACATTCAGCTGTGCATCAATTAATAAAAACATATAGAACATTAAGCGTTTATCGGCTTCTTTTCTGTATCTCAATTTGATGTTTAAACTTTAACCGTTCACATCACTTCCATCAACCTGATTATCCTCTGTCGACCTTAGGTCAATCCATAAACCGTATTTTGATGTTAAATAATCCATCAACCTAACACTGTGAAGGTGTAGATCTTTAGAGACCAAGGTCTGCTGTTGGACTTCTATACCCCTCCCACCCCAAACATTTTTCCTTATTTCGTCAAAATGATGATCAGGTCTAAGTCCGCTAGCATAGATTTGTTAGGACTACCATCAATTGTACATTGCACTTTCGTTATTTTTTGATTAAAAAACTTTTCACTGTGCTCTTGCAAATGGTTCTTCACTTCACACAGCAATAAAATACCTTTAAGCGATTTTAGCTGCGACACTAAGATTAAAATTCCATATACGTCTGCCCTGCTTTTAGAAAGTAAATGATACGCACGTTTTCGGTAATATATTACTAATTGTGACTCATAATGTTGCTCATTCAGCCTTGCAAATTAAGTGCTAACAACATCAACTCTAACGAGAAGTCATAAATGCTGTACTTTGCTTCGGTGTCTGTTGTCTCTGATAACACGTTGTATTCATTAAAAGTTAGTTCGTAATACAATCTGTCTTTTAAAATGCCCCTTGAAAGTAAGGCCAAGTCCTTTTTAACATCTCAAATCTGGAATGGAAAAGCGATTACCATACGCCATAACTTTTACAGCTAAAGCCTCTTTGCTGCTATTTTGAGCACCTGATTCGAGTTCAGCGCCTATTCTAATTTATAAGTGCTTCTACACATTGCCGATTCTTGAAACGCAAGATCTTCCCTTTTCCATTCGCGGTTAGCATAGATCAGAAAGTTAAAAATATGTCTGCATTGTTTAAAGAAAAAACTTTCTTGCCCCGTCAACAATTACAGAAATTTTTCTTACGATTGCCCTCCCAAAATTCTGGACAACCTGATCTGGATTGGTCTGTTGTTGAAGCGAGTTCTATTTTGAAAAAGAACCGTGCAGAGCCTGGCACAATCAAATCATCCGCTCCTAGGTCCTGGAAATCTAACAGGCAAGAATTTGATCTGCATCAATAGTAGATGGATTAAATGGAACAGTAATATTCCGGTTATTTCCCTCACGCTCAGACTTCTTATCAGTCATCACACGGCTGTCAAGAATCGGCCATATACGTGTGACATTTTTATAAAACAAAAAAAAAAGTTATTTAATCAAAACAAGGCAGCAGTTGGGAGGTGAAGAATGATTTATGATATTTATGTCTTGGAGTCGACCGACATTGATGAAAGGACTCCTTTGACACAGCACCGCTCGACTTCTCTTTGCGGGATGAAGTTTGAAGGGGCGCAAAGCCGAGAATTAACATAAGACAAGGTTAGATCATTATACTCAAAGTTAGAACTAGAACCCCCCAACACTATAACCCTAGATGATTATTGAACTAAAAGATCACCAGTTGTATTTTAGAAACGACAAAGAGAACGTGTTCCGCTTACGGAATAAACGAGACTCATCAAGGAGATTGTTAAGCATGACAAACAATTAAACAAAGGCTCGCGTTGAGCGAGCAGAACCGCCTGGCTTACTGAACCAGAATTAGGTCCGGATGAAGTTGCCAAGTTCAAAACACACAACAAAAACACCCACCAGATAACCAAATACAAACCACGCCACATGATGATTTAATTCAAAACAGTGGACAAGTTAAAAATACAGTAGCAAACTCCCTGAAAACTTGATTTACTTGATAGAGAAAAGTGGCCCCTTGATCGTACTTTATCGAACAACAAAGGCGAATTAAACAAACAATGATTAGCAAACAAGGTGAACTAGATGAGCAGTATAAAGAAAAAAAGAAAAACCGCTGAGCTGACACCGCATCGTAAGGGCGGAGATTGAAGAAAAGAATAGCCTAAAAAAAAAAAAAAACCAAAGGACAAAAAAATCTTGAGCAAGAAATATCAGCAGACTAGAAGTGCTAACTACTAACCGCGACCAATTAGAACTCAAGTAAATAAAAAAGAGAAACTATCGAAAAAATTTATTTATATGAAGACCAACGCTAAGCAGAACGGAATACGAACACTGATAGAGAGCCAGAGTCACCTTAGCAAGCGTTATAACTGCTTAGATTTGCAAAAGTTCACTGGTAATGCTATATACAGGCGGTGGTGGAGGGCAAAGTTTCAGTGCCTCCATCGCCATCTCCTGATAAATCATGGTAGAAAAAAAAACAACTTGATCATCTTGGCGAGTTTATTAAAAAATAGCCGGTAAAGCTATAGACTCTTTGCCATGTATATTTGGGAGTGTATCTTAGCTGGCTTTGGCTGACTGCAAGCAAAGTAGTTTGCTTTATGCCGAGCACTTATGGCATAGTGTCTCTAAAATTTGGGTTTACTAATTTATTAAGATATAGACCCAAGTAATCCTAGGCCAGTCAACCAAACAACAAAGCGTCGTTTTCATATTTGTGGTCATCGCGAACAAGTCCACGTCTTCAACAGTCATTTGTGCTTGGACCTGGGATGTGGATACTAATCTTGGGGGGTCAGGTGTTTTTTTTATTGTTTGTACTACCTTACGGCCCAGAAGTTATGTCGTTTTTATTCCCAACCTTCTGTTCATAGCGCTGCCACAATGATTCATTGTTGAAGGTTATTATTGTTTCCTACCTGGAGATCTAAGGTCAGAAGGTAGCATGTATATAACCAGTGCACAGCAAAGTCTACTTTCGACTCTATGCGTTATTGTAAAAACATTTTGGTACTTTTTATCTTGAATCTAAATCACTAGTAGAATTAATGGCGTCCCTCTAAATTTGCCTTAAGTATTGATTTTGTGCACCAAAGCCAGTAAAGAATCAGTGTGCTCGACCTTGTCTGTGCTTGCGAACCTAGCAAACACCACACGTAAGAACGAATAGAAGTCGTGTATTCGTACTATTCCCACTGTGAGTTAGGCCCTCAGAATGTCTAAATAAATGTTGTCCATGCAGTTTTATGCTCTTGCTCTAGGGCCCCGAGTGAAACAGTTTGCCTGAAGAGAATATGTGTAAGGAGGAATCCAGTCATAGTTATACTTTCAGTGCACGCCCCAAAATTAAGGGGCGCCTAAGCCATGATTAAGATCCGACTTTTGTACTAAAGTCTGTCTAACATTAATATTGAAGTTCGTTACAAACCTTTCAAAAGCCTTCATGCCTATTCCGTTGCTGAAATGGATTAACCTTTTTGTCAGTCGTGTAATGGCGCTTGCAGTTCAGTCCAAAAAACGTCTGAAGGTGAAATAAAAATGAAATCTAAACACTGACCTCATCCCAAAGGATCAGGATGATTGCAATGATTAGCATACGACACTCCACACCCCGTTGATTCACAAAAACACGCAAAGTTTAACTGGTACTGATAAAACTGCAACGGAAAGACTGAACCACACTTTTGCGATGTAGTCCCCCTTTTAATAGGGGGGTTAAGTATAACTGCATAATGGAGTACTCACCCTTTTATGACACAGTGACAGTCTGGGTCACAGCAATGTCAAGAGTATCAGTTCAATATTTTTAGATTGTCGTGCGGCCCAACAGAATATTTTTGCCATCTTTAGTAATATTTAAACGCGCCTCATTATTATTTCGTTTAAAAAACATGTTTGTAACAATAACAACTCAAGACCGTCCCTCCGGTCTTTAGAAACATGCTATTGAAACGATTGCGGAACACAAAGGTCCGCGCTCCATGAAATAATCTACAAAGTTTGTATGGTTAATAAACTAAACCACGAAGAATAATACGATTAAAAAAAATGATAATAGAGGAAAATTAGTTGGCCATTAATCATAGTACTGCTGGTTATTACGGAATTTTGCTCACTAAAAGAACAATGAGCAACTTCGACATTACCTCAAACTTAACAATGCAAATCAAAAAACAATGATAACCTTCATAACCTGAAAAAGAAGAAGTAGGTTTACTACATTGATGTAGAGCTAGCAAAATGATTAGGCTTTGCAACTGACAGTCTCAAGGACTCTCAAAGATTATAGTTACACCAAAACAAAACTACTTATGTGGGAGAAAATCCGCTCGATCTTGCAGTAAGGGGGGGGGGGGGGGGGGGGGGGGGGGGTGGTGGGGTAGAGGGTGTGGGGGGTGGTGGAGGGTTAGACGATGGTAGAGTGGGATTGTGTAGTGAGTTATAGGTGTTATAGGTAGTGAGGGTAGAAATAATATGTGGTTTAAGTGAGATGAAAGATGGGAATGATGATGTAGGGATGGTTTTTGGTGTTAAATTAAATATGGTTAAGTGGTATTGTTGTGTGGGGGTGATTATTTTTTTGTTGTATATAAAATATTAATTTGTAGGTTTTGGTGATAAGGAAAATGGGGTGGTTTGTTTTTATTTTGGGAATTTTTTGGGAGAGTGGGAATATGAAGAAGGTGGTTATTTTAGCATGGTAGTGTTGTTAGGTTGTTGGGTTTGTAAGATGTAGGGTGGAAAGTTGAACAAATGGTGAAATATGGCACTTGTATGTTTTTGATACCTAAAAGAGGGGTGATTATAAACCAAAGAGTTAGCGACAACAAAAAGTTCCTAAACTAGAGCAATGCGCAATCTAGAAGCAAATAATGTTTGGCCCAGTATGAATATAAAATAGTTCGAAACCTGACCATAAATGGGCATTTAGAACCATATTTAGAATGGGAAATAAATTTGAATCATAAGCCATTTACATTTTTTAGCCGCCAAAAAAGTTTCAGAAAAGCATCAACTCTGCCCTTTAACATGTAATCTTAATGCCAGATGACAATATCGAAAGAGATTGAAAATAAAGCCGTATGGGAATAAACAGTAACAGTCCTCCACAGAAAGAAACGGTTTAAAAAGAGCTTCTCAAAATTACAGTTTCATTCCACAATATGAAATCAGGAGATCACGTTCACAATGATATTTGAAATTTCTGTCTTAAAAGATGTGACGAGGAATGGGGCTGTGGCGTCAGTGACGTCCTTCTAAAAGGAATTCTAATTAGCTGGCAAAACTTAGACGTTGAAAAACTTAAAGTTACCGTCGTCGATCTTAACAATGGTGAGGATATTAAGGTCATAACAACAAGCAACAAAATCAATATTAGTCTAAATAGAAACAATCTTACAGAACTAAATTGGATTAATCTTACACATTTAGACCTTATAGGATTTTATTATACTGAACAAGTTTTAACAGAGAGCATGATAAAAACAATAACTGGATTAGATTAAAAGTTCTGTTATAAAACTATGGAGCAGTTTAAACTTATGACAAAAACCCCTCATTGTTCATTAATTTGTGGACAAACTGGTTGTGGAAAAACAATATTTATCCTCAAACCTGTTACAAACATTTATCGTTATAATTTTGATCATATTGTGGTTTTCTGTCCAACACTTAAATGGAACAAAGCATATCATGATAGAAGGTTTATATGGACTGATGATAACATATTTTTAGTTAATCCTAGCAATAAACTGAGTGAGTGTCTAGAACGCTTTTTTATATTGTTTGAAGGAACGCAGACCTATTTATTATAGATGACTGTTCAGCAGAAAGAGACATAGTTAAAAAGAGAAACACTTTGTCGAAACTAGCTTTCAGTGGAAGGCATGCTGGGATAAGTGTGTGGATTTTTTGCCAAAAATATAACTCAGTTTTTAAAAGACTTTAGAGAACAGTTTTAAAAACTGTAGTTTTATTTCACATGAAAGACAGAGATGCATTTGATGAATGTTTGCGTGAAAATGATGTTATTGAAAATGATCAGGAAAAACATAGGATTAAGCAAAAACTGAAATCTGAAAAGTTTTGTAAATTAGTATTGAAAACGGATAATCCTACGCAGTATGTTTGTTTGTAGATAATCGTTATTTTTTGGTTACTTGTCCCGAGAACAGGAAAATGCAGCTTCTAGGTCACTTTCGCCCGAAAACGTGGTTGAGGGCGAAAGTGAGTTAGAAGCTGCATTTTCCTGTTCTCTGACGTGGTGGGCGCCCCCTGGAGGGAGAGCTCACCACGCCGGCTCCGCGACTAAGCAATTATTGTCGTCAGTAGGGGGCTTAGTAGGTGGTGTCCTGCGTATGTTAGATCAGAACAGGCGCCACTGAACACCACCGAAGTGACTCGGCAGCAGTCCAGTGTCTCCTCCGGTGGGTTGCCTCTTGACGACTTGACATTGACTGCCCCCTGTGGACTGTCGGTGCCGGGGCTGCGGCGGGGCCGGTCGGGCTGTGGCTGTGGACGGGGTGTCGGAATGAGCGGCGTGTGTGCACTGCCTCTGAGGTGGCGCAGAGGTTGGGACAGCAAAAAAAAAAAAAAAAAAAGGTAAAAAAAAATAAATATATATAGCATTTAATACAATGAAGTCGAAGTACGAACAGCCTGTCACCTATCTCTCAGAACTGGGTGCAGATTTCAAACGGTTTGATACACATAATGATCCAGTTCGTTCTTATATACAATACTTAAAAGCAATACTTGTTCAAATTCTTTATGAAATTCGTAGTTATCATTTTTACTCACGCACATTGTTATTTCTTCGCCTCTGGATGCAAGGCATCATTTTTTTGTGTGTGTTGGTGTCAAACCCAGCATTCTGGGCACTAACAAAAAAGGCCCAATGTGTCTTTATCAGCGTTTTCACGCAAATCAGCCAGCACTAAGACCATCTGTTCCTGGACTTGTGTTGCTTTTCGTGTCTCCGAACAAATGACATGTTCTGTCGTGCAATTTCACCTTCTAAATCATCGCTTCATCAACATGAAATATAGGTGTTTTAAAAAGAAAAATCAAATCCTGTGTTGTCAGGTTATTTTTCACATAAGAATTCTACAAGCAGTTGCCTTTAAACAGTATGTGTTTTTATTTCAAATACTAGCATCTTTATTAACAAGCTCAGCTATATTCATTTTTCTGATATAGTGTCGCTTTTCTGACTTACAAACGTAAAGTTTCAAAATGGAGTGATTGAGGGCGGAGAACGAAGCAAAATGTAGAAAGAGAGGGGGTTAGTTACCGCCAAGGACATTGGCAAACAAAGCACAGGACAAGACATAATGCATCCCCCCCCACCCACCCTCCTTTTCCTCTCCCATAATCCCCTCTGACGTTTCCGTCTGGCGGCCATTTTTTTTCTGAACACATGGACAGATAAGTCACTCTTCGTTCTTTGTTTGCACTGTCCTAAATGTTAAATGTGATCTGGTTTTTCTTTGCCTGAAGAAGACCCAAGAGGTCGAAATGCATTGTGTCTCGTCCTGTGCTTTGTTTGTCAATGTCCTTGGCGGTAACTAACCCCCTCTCTTTCTAAATTTTACAAACGCAATGCAAACTTCCTTGCCCTCAGATAGTCATCTGGGTTTCCACCTGTGAGGTTCTCGCCTCTATCCCTTTCTTTTCTCTCATAGGTTTTAATTGTTGATTCTTTGCTTTGATCAGTTCCAGAGCGACTTCTTCCTTTAGCTCAATTTTTTTTCCAAATAATTGTTTACTTTCTTTAGCTTTTGTTTTCTAGATTGTCTCCCCTCTTTAGCTCAAATTTCTTTTAAATGATTGTTTACTTTCTTTAGCTTTTGTTTTCCAGATTGTCTACCCCCTTCAGCTCAATTTTCTGTCAAATGATTGTTTATTTTCTTCAGCTTTTGTTTTTCTTCTTTCGTTTCTTCGTTTCTTCATGGAGGCATGTTATTATTCTTGACCCAATTTTCGTTGACCAGACATGAGGTCACTGACTGTTACGACATTTTCATTGTTGTGGCGATGTATCATTCTTTGCTTCTATGTTATGAAAAAAAAAAAGGATCGTCTTTCTTTTGACTGTATCACTTACAAAAAGAGCACGCGCATTTTCAGTGTCAGTGAGTGCTTTGATAAAATGTCTGCGTTTTCCTTTGACATCTGGTTTGAACTTAATCTTAGCATGAAAAGGATTGAGTAAAAAAAAAGAAGGTTACAGTGGCATAATATTCCCTATGACTACACGGAACCCTTTCAAGATTTGGAGAAAGAACGAGACTGAAAGTCTTTATCTTTGTAAAAATTATCCCCAAGGATAACAGACAAACAATAAGATGCTTTTTTTTCCTGTCTAGTCGGGCCCTTGTTCCTCCATGGACTGACAATATTAACACACAACACCATTACACTGTATAGGAGTGATTATAACAAAATGGTGATGATTCTCATATCAGCACAAAAGAAAACACACACACACACACACACACACACACAACACACACACACACACACACACACCCCACACTCAAACGCATACACACAAAGACACAAGCGCACGCGTACACACACACACACACACACACACACACACACACACACACACACACACACACACACACACACACGCACGCACGCACGCACGCACGCACGCGCGCACACACACACACACACACACACACACACACACACACACACACACACACACACACACATACACACACACACGCGGGCGCGCACGCACGCACACACTACTTAGCTTATAACATTTCTCAGGCTGAAAGAATATATAGGGAGCATCAGTCACTAAAACAAAACCGTCAACATTGCCTGAGGAGTGAACAGTGATTCACGAGGCACTCATGTTTAAAGTACATAGTCATGTATTCATATTAAATATTCTTGTTCATAAAGCAAGACTGATTTTCCAGGCAGCTACGTGAGAGAGAGAGAGAGAGAGAGAGAGAGAGAGAGAGAGAGAGAGAGAGAGCTCAGAACTCAGAATCTTTTATTCGATAAAGGATTGAGATTTTAGGCATAGCCTATTCTTACAATATGCCAGAGAGTGTGTGTGTGTGTGTGTGTGTGTGAGAGAGAGAGAGAGAGAGAGAGAGAGAGAGAGAGAGAGAGAGAGAGAGAGAGAGAGACAGAGACAGAGCCAGAGAGAGAGAGAGAGAGAGAGAGAGAGAGAGAGAGAGAGAGATTCGCACTCAAACATCACAGAGGAAGTGGACTAACTCTACAAATGCTATGACGCAACCAGTAACAAAGAACCCAACCAGAAGGAAAAGCGGCGAGAGCAGTTAAATCAAATCAACACCTTTTCTATTTTTCTCCCTTGCCACTTGAGCAAATCCGTCCACTGTTCACATCGGGATTCCCCTCTGACCGCCGTGACAACGTCAAATGTGACAATGCTGTAGCGTCCAGATTTTCGTGCGCGTTATCCACTAAAATGTAACATTCTTATATTTTTCGTGCGTAAACCGAAAAACAACAACAACAACAACAAAAGCGTACAGAATATAACAAACTGTTTCGTGTGTCGTTTACAGTTCCTACAGTTCAGTGAAGGTACTTAGAATAAAATGTAAATCCATCTTCTGACGGAGCACAATCTCGAAAACCATAAATATGCTGATCGATAATCGATAATGGGTGGATGGAATGGCGTGATCAAATATGATCAGTTAGAAAAAACCTCATAAACTTCCAACTTCGGGCGACACGTTTCCGTTCTCCAAGTGGAGAAGAACACGCCAAAGAGACTTATTCACAACAGGTCTGTAGTTTGATGCTACCGAGGAGTCCAGTTAGATGTAAATAGTCTAATGTGTTGCCCATAAACAGCAAAAGATCTCAGTCTTAATATTCCGTCCCGGTTTATTAGTAACTGATCGATAAAACATGAAGAAAGCAGCAGTCTCAACAGACAAAAAACCAAAAAACAAAAAACCACGATTATTTGTACAATGCAAAGAAACAAAAAAGTCGTTACATTTTACATGCATCATGCACACACACACACACACACACACACACACACACACACACACACACACACACATAAGGTATCAATTGCCTTTTTTTCCTTTAATGGATACTGTTGCATCGTTATATCTTACGAGACTGTCACCTTGTGACACTTGGCGTCGTGTCAGGCCACCCCTACGCAGTCTTCGCGATCCTCGGCGCCTTTGCTGCTCCTGATGGTGGACGTCCACCCAGGCGAGAAGTCACCTCCCCCCCCCCCCCCCCCCCCCCCCCCCCCCAGGGCTTCTTTCAGTACCACCATTTCTCTTGGAGGTTTCGGGTGAAAAAAACCACTTTTCGTTTGGTCGGGGGATTGCGGGTAAGAGAGGTTGGGGGAAGAGGGGGGTGGGGGGTGGGAGAGGAGGAAGTCATAGGGGGTGGGCGTGTGGAAAGCTCGGGATGTGGGAGCTGTTTTCTTTTGACCTGGATACGTTGATAGCAGGCCGATAGTCACGGTTGAATGAGATCGGGTGGAGGGAGGGAGCCAGGCGGAAAAGGGTGGTGGTGGTGGTGGCGTGGTGGTGGCGGTGGTGGGTGGCGCTGGTGGTGGTGGTGGTGAGACATATAGGCGAGCGGAAGGGTTAGGTAAGGGTAAGTACTTTTGTGTGTGTGTGTGTGTGTGTGTGTGCGAGAGAGAGAGAGAGAGAGAGAGAGAGAGAGAGAGAGAGAGAAGAGAGTGCGTGTGTCTGTGTGCGTGTGCGCTCGCCTGTGTATATATGTGTGTGTGTGTATGAGTGTGTGTGTGTGTGTGTGTGTGTGTGTGTGTGTGTGTGTGTGTGTGTGTGTGTGTGTGTGTGTGTGTGTGTGCGCGCTCGTGCGTGCGTGCGTGCGAGCGTGTGTGGGTTGGTGTGGGTGTGCATGCGTGCGTAAATGTATGAGGCTTTGAATGAAAGAAGATTGAAAGGATTGAGGGTGGACAGAGATGGAGAAAAAAAAGGTGGAGTGAGGGATACTAAGAGGTTGAGGGGAGAACGAGGTGTCGTTTGGGGTGGAGAAGGGGTGGAAGGGGTGGAAAAGTGGAGACAGGGGGAACCGGACGGGAAACTTGGAAAAAACAAAAACAAAAACAAAAAAACAACCCTGGGCCTCCGCAAATCACTTTTGTCCTGTCAGCACAAAATAACTCCAAGCACTTGAGCTAGATTTCGCCCTACATTCAGTTGTCATCTTCAAAATTGACGATCATCATTCCAGGACATGATGACGACGATGATTCTGCTGGTGGTGAACTGCCAAAGGGAACTAGTGGCAAAAGGAAAAGCAATTCAGCAGCAGCAGCTACAGCAATGGCAGCAACAACCAGCAGTAGATCTTACTTTTAGCCATACTGTTTACGCATGCACGCACGCACAGAGAGATAGATAGGTAGATAGATAGATAGATAGATAGAGAGAGAGAGAGTGAGAGAGAGAGAGAGAGAGAGAGAGAGATGTGTGTATGTGTAGATGTGTGTGTGTGTGTGTGTGTGTGTGTGTGTGTGTGTGTACGTGCGTGTGCAGATTGATAGATAGATGTGTGTGTGTGTGCATACATATATACATATATATGGTGCTCGATACTTATCCTTGGAATTTATTATTTTATTTTATATATATATATATATAATGCTGAACAATTAAGTAGTGGGGGAAAAACAAGTGCAGGTTGACAATTCTTCCATCATTATAATAATGACTTGGCAAAAATTTGAAAAAAAAAAAATTGAAGATAAATATGAAAACCCTTCACTAGCTGCAAGGGGGAACCATCACAATCCCTCTCGAAGGCAGATTTATACGTATTGCCTGCTATATATATATATATAATATATATATATATATATATATATATATATAAATATATATATATGTATCTATATCTATATATATATATATCTATATATATATATATATATAATATATATCTAAAATATATATATCTATATATATCTATATATATATATATATCTATATATATATATATATATATATATATATATAGAGAGAGAGAGAGAGAGAGAGAGAGAGAGAATGTTTATTCACAAAAGACCATATCCTCTCAAAACGGCATAGATACAGAACAAACTGCGCAGTCCATCATCATCAGTCCTCTCCGTGCCTGCTGGCGCTTGAGGCTATGGCAAGAGATCTCCATCTGGCTCTGTCTGCGGCTGCTTGGGGCTGTGTTTGAGAGTCAGTCCTTTGCCTTTCAGCTCTCTTTCTATTGTCCTGGCGCCAGGTTTCCTTCGGTCGCCCCTGTTTTCTTTTACCTTGGGGGGTCCAGCGCAGGGCTGTTCTGGGGAATGAGCTGGGTGGCATGCGACAGGCATGCCCTAGCCATCTCCATCGACGCGCCTGGATGGTGTCCTGTATTGTGGAGACTCCTGTTCTAGTCCTCAGTTCTTCGTTTGAGATGATGTTCGGCCAGAAGATCCTGAGGATACGTCGCAGACATTTGTTCTGGAACACTTCCAGCTTTTTCTCAATGGCGACGGTCGTCTTCCAGCACTTTGAGCCATACAGGAGGACGCTGAGGACATTGCTCTTGAAGAGTCGAATCTTCGTTTGGATGCTGAGGACGGTGGATCTCCAGATGGGCCTAAGCACTGCGAAAGCTTGGTTGGCTTTGCTGATTCTGGCGTTGATCTCCTGGTTGCAGTCGCCGTCTGTGGTCATCTTGCTGCCCAGGTATACAAATTCCTGAACATCATCAAGTGGTTTGCCGTTAGCGGTGATGGGTTGTTGTTTGTGGCATTTTTTCCTCATGACCTGCGTCTTCCTCTCGTGACCTTCAGCCCAATGGTGCTGGCTATCTCGCTGAGGCTTTCTGTCTTCTGCTGGGCGTCCTGATGCTTGTGTGACAGCAGTCCCAGCTCATCTGCGTATCAATGTCCTCCAAGACTGAGGTCAACGTCCACCGGATTCCCGTTGCTTTCCCCGGGTGACGTTTCGCATCAACCAGTCGATGGCCAAGGAGAAGAGGATTGGTGACAGTATGCAGCCTTGTTTCACCCCGGGTGTCCACCTTGAATGGTTCCGTCAGCTGGTTGTTGTGGATGATGCGACACTCAAAGCTCTCATACAGGGACTGGATGATATTGACCATTTTCTGGGGAATGCCGTAGTGTCGTAGATCTTCCAGAGAGAAGCGCGGTGCAAACTGTCAAAGGCTTTCTCAAAATCAATGAAAACCACGTAAAGTGGGCTGTTCCATTCATGGGACTGCTCGAGGATCTGGCGTAAGACGAAAATGTGATCAATGCATGATCTCCCCGCTCTAAAGCCTGCCTGCTCTTGACGAAGTAGGTCATCTACCGCTTTCTTTATACGCGGGAGTAAGATGCGACTGAAGACTTTGCTGGTGATTGATAGTAGGGTGATGCCTCTCCAATTGTTGCATTCTCCTAGATCTCCTTTCTTTGGTAATTTGATGATGGCACCAGTTCTCCAGTCAGCTGGGTTGTCTCCTGGTTCCATATGTCCTGCAGGATGCTTTTGGAGGATAAGAGGTGTGTCCTGTTCTTCTGCCTTCAGCATCTCGGGGCATACACCATCTCTCCTGGAGCTTTGCCATTCTTCAGCTTGCGGATGGCTTCCTTGACCTCATCTACTGTGATGTCTCCCATGTTGACGTCCAGGTCCTCCTCTGCCATAGGAATGTCAGCTGGTGTTGGTGGATCAGGGCGGTTTAGGATCCTCTGGAAGTGCTCTCTCCACCTCTCGAGCTTGGCACATTCTTCTTGTGATAGGTGTTCCGTCCTCTGCCTTAACTGGTATGTCTTGGTTCTGTCCTCTGTCTCCCCGAAAGCCTCTTGGGGGTTCTATACACTGTCTTCATATCCTTCATCTCTGCTGCTGCCTCAGCTTCTTCAGCAAGCCTCTCCGCATAGAGACGTTTATCTTTCCTTGCAGACAACTTCACTTCTTTGTCTTTCTCTCTGTGCTGGGTTGCTATTCTTTCCTTTAGCCTGGGTGACGTGGCATCTAGCAGTTTCTTCTTGATCTGTTTTCTCTCCTCAATGGTTTTCCATGTGTTGGCAGTTATCCACTCAGATTTCACCTTTTCCTATAACCTATTGTCTCTTTTGCTGTTTCGGTTATAGCCTTGTTGAAACTGTCTATGGTCAGTGCTGTTTCATCTTGGAGGACGCTGAAGCGATTCTTCAAGGTGACGCAGAATTCTTTCTTTGTTGTTATATCTTTTAGCTTGGCAACATCAAAGCGCAGGTTCCGACTGTCCCCAACTTTTGCCTTCCTCAGTTTGAGGGTCAGTTTCGCTACCAGTAGTTCATGTCACTACCAACATCTGCGTGTCGCATCACACGTACATCTTGTAGTGAGCGCCTCCATTTTCCGTTGATAATGATGTGGTCAATTTGTTCTTTGTCTTTCCGTCGGGGGATGTCCATGTTAGCTGTGGATGGTTTTGTGAGCGAAAAGAGTACCGCCAATGACCAGATCATTTTCTTCACAGAGGTCGATGAGTCGTTCGCCGTTGTCGGTCATGTCTCCTATTCCATGTTTCCCCATGACTCTTTCCCTGTTCTCATTGTTGCTACCAACTCTTGCGTTGAAGTCCCCTATCAGGAGGAGAACATCGTGTCTTGGTATGTCATCCAATGTTGCTTGGAGCGCACTGTAGAACAGATCCTTGTCCTCTTCGTCAGTGTTGTCTATTGGTGCATAGGCCACTATAACTGATAGCTTGGCACACTTGGAGTTCATTCTCACATACAGCAGGCGTTCATTGATTGGTTTCCATTTCAGTACGGCATTGGCATGTTTCTTGGCAATAATGAGGGCAACTCCTTCCTGATGGATGTCATCTTGCCTTCCTGACCAGATGATGGTTTCTCCAGTACTCAGTCTCTGTTTTCCTGTTTTTGTCCATCTTGCCTCTGTGACCCCTAGTAGGCTCAGGTTGTAGTTTCTTCATCTCATTTACAGTTTGTGCTAATCTTCCAGCTTGGTACAAGGTCCGCACGTTCCAAAATCCAACTCGCATGTGACGTTTTGGCGTTAGGAGATCCGCTATCGGGCTGAAGACGTCCTTTCGGCTTTGGTCCCCCTCCTTCATAAGTCCAATTGCTTGGTCTGCTTCACTCCCTCTGCCAGATGGAGTAGTTTCTCTTGCTGTCGTTTCCGTAGCGGTAATGTTTTTACGGGGTGAGGTTGCTAGCCCCACGCCCAACTCTCCTCCTTTACCC
>JAFLJL010017778.1:523-10523 GCA_018398815.1 Conus ventricosus | reverse complement strand
AGGAACAGAAGTATCTATATTTATCGTTATTATCTATTTCTGCATGCCAATTTTGTTTGAAACAGGAAATGAGTCTGTCTTTGAATTCTGTTATTAAACCATATTCGGAACAAACTCCCTGGTTCAGCCAAACAATACCAAAGCCATTTTCAGTCAGAGTCTTTTGTACTTCTGTCACCCAATTAAAGTGACCAGATTCGTGCTGTAACAGAAGCATTTCGTAGGCTTGCCTACATATTCTCGACATGGGGAGTCTGACTAGTTTTAACCAGTATTTGATGCATTTTACAGTAGTTGTAACGCGTAGAGAATACCTCCCAGTTGAGAGAGAGAGAGAGAGAGAGAGAGAGAGGAGAGAGAGAGAGAGAGAGAGAGAGAGAGAGAGAGAGAGAGAGAGAGAGAGGAGGGAGGGGGGGGAGGGAGGAGGGAGGGAGGATAGAGAGAGAGAGAGAGAGGGGGAAAGAGAAGAGAGAGAGAGAGAGGAGAGAGAGAGAGAGAGAGTCCTGACATGGAACATGCTGTCTCCCTGTTTGTGAGGATCTGTTGTGACTCTTACAAACACGTCTCCAAAGACTCCCAGCTTGCTGCCAGCCATACCCCTCGCACTCACCCTCCTCCCACCCTCACCCTATACTTTCCCTTTCACCCCACCCCTCCTCTTACTCCCCCCACCTCCCCAACTACCCCACTCCCTCCCCCTTCTCACTCCTCTTTCGTTCTACTTATTATCATGAATACTTATATAGCGCCTATCCTCGGCTAGAGACCAAGCTCTAAGGGCTTTACAATCTACACTCGTTTAAACACCGGCTGCCTACCTGGGTAGTGCCGACTGGAGAGCTGCTAACTGGCGCTTCATTCAGTCGTTTCCCGTGTCATCCAGTCAATATCGTTCACTAAATTTCCTTACTTAATTCAGTCTTTCCATTTACTTCCGTTTAAGTAGTGGATTGGAGGGGATTACACTTGCTAAAACGTCTATGGAAGCCTCTAGTTAGCACCTTCTCGGGCAGTGGTGACAGCGTTGCTGAGAGACTGGGAAGATGTCGCCCCTAACAAACACAGTGGGAGCAATGGAGTACCTAGGACACAAAGACCTCCCAGCGCAACAGAGCTGCCGCCGCCATCCATGAAAAGAGGAATCGGAGAAAACAGGGCCCGTCCTTGCAGGACTCCATTCCATGCAGCGTCTGTGGACGACTTTGTGCCTCAGGAACTGGTCTTCATTCCCACATGAGGACCCACATCAGCAGACGACCTGCCTGCCTACTCATCCGTCGGACACGACGGGAGAATCCAACATCATTATCATCATACTTTAGGACACAACTCTTGCCGAGCAAAATGGGACTGGTAGTTATTGAGATGGGACAAACAGACAGACAGACAGACAGACAAACAGACAGACACAGACAGGAAAGGTTGCAATGGGCTGTGCTCCCACCCCTCACCTTTTGCTTCCTTTCCTCCGTACCCCCCCCCCCTCCCACCACTCTTGCCTCCCTCTCTTCCCCCCCCCCCCCCCTCTCAAACTCACACACATTGATGTCAGTTGTCTGTTCCCGAGAGCAGTATCCCTCTTCCTCCTCCACCTGCCAAATAACGTTCAGCAATCTAAAGTCCACCTACTCCTGTGTCCGCCACAACCTGTCTCCGCCACCCCCGAATTCATGCTGTGTATGGATTGGAACAAATCCGACATTCATCACTTAACACACTGAAACCCTCGTTGATCACGTTTACCTCAAACCCAGTGTAGCGGTAATTCGTCGAATGAAGAAAGACGTCAACATTCCCCAGTTCAGATATAAGGAAATACTTCAGGGGTGCTTTACACATTTGCATAAAAAAGGTTTCATTGACGATTTATTTCCCCAGGGCGTCTACTTTGAAACTGTATTTGTCGGATTGAAAACCACGATGATACTGTTAACTTCTGGATGCAATCGATCAGTTCGATACATAACAGACATGTTCCCTTTGTGAGAATAAGAGTGAAATGTATCCCTGACCAGCCTTGGTTATCGACAGGAAGAGACAGTTAAAGACACAAAAGAAACCAGTTATTCATGTCGAAGTAAATGTCTGAAAACAAAGAAATAAACTCCATGAAACGAAAAGCAAAGAAAAAACGATTTGTCGAACACTTTTTTTTTTTATCCAGTCAGAATTCAACACTGATTCAGAAAACTGTATTGAATAATAATAAATCGAAGTCTGAAGTTCACATCCACTAAAAGAAATCTCACATGAAGATTTCAACTTTAAGGTTTGCAAATGTTGCAAAGAATATATTAGTGTTTAAATGATTAACCTAATGGAAACGGTTTCACTGGATTTACACACACAAAAAAACACAAATATCTCCCCCCCCCCCCCCTCTCAAAGAAAAAAAAAAGAAAAAGAAAAAAAGGAAAGAACGAAAACAAAAATTTTCGTAATTTTCAGTAAGTAAAGTGTTGGTGCATTTCAGTCAGTAAAGTGTTGGTGCATTTCAGTCAGTAAAGTGTTGGTGCATTTCAGTCAGTAAAGTGTTGGTGCATTTCAGTAAGTAAAGTGTTGGTGCATTTCAGTCAGTAAAGTGTTGGTGCATTTCAGTCAGTAAAGTGTTGGTGCATTTCAGTCAGTAAAGTGTTGGTGCATTTCAGTCAGTAAAGTGTTGGTGCATTTCAGTAAGTAAAGTGTTGGTGCATTTCAGTCAGTAAAGTGTTGGTGCATTTCAGTCAGTAAAGTGTTGGTGCATTTCAGTCAGTAAAGTGTTGGTGCATTTCAGTAAGTAAAGTGTTGGTGCATTTCAGTCAGTAAAGTGTTGGTGCATTTCAGTAAGTAAAGTGTTGGTGCATTTCAGTCAGTAAAGTGTTGGTGCATTTCAGTAAGTAAAGTGTTGGTGCATTTCAGTCAGTAAAGTGTTGGTGCATTTCAGTAAGTAAAGTGTTGGTGCATTTCAGTCAGTAAAGTGTTGGTGCATTTCAGTAAGTAAAGTGTTGGTGCATTTCAGTCAGTAAAGTGTTGGTGCATTTCAGTAAGTAAAGTGTTGGTGCATTTCAGTCAGTAAAGTGTTGGTGCATTTCAAACAATCAGGAACTAGAGACGAAGACGGAATCAATGGAACGATACCGAAAATTGCATCAAATGCTATCGCTAATTCCCTCACTTCTGTTTAGAATCTGTTCATTGATACAGACAGGGTTCATCAAAAATTTGAACAAGCCGCTGTGATATCTGTATACAGACGTAACTACAGCCTTACATCAACACTATCGCTTTTGTCAAAATAATTTCAGACATTTTCAAACGCACTTATATATTTTTCTCAAGTATTATAATTCAATGCGTCCATGTTTCGAGAAATCACTCTTGCTATACGTCAAGCATACAGTGTGTCAACCACTTGTGCTTCATTAAAAAAAACCCAAAAAAACACCCACATTACAACGTATCAAACAAGGTGACAGATTTTATTTGATTCATTCTGTCTAATGTTGCAGTTAAATGTTTTTTGATGACATTTCTCTTCAAGGAAATAGTGGCAATCCCACCATTTTTAGTAGATAACCTTCAGAATAATATCAACAGGGTGATTGAACTGACAGAAATGAACTACATGTCCCCCAAGCTAAAATGTTTGTGACCACACAACAAAACGACAGAAAATAAGTTCCGTTCGAGCCGTTATATGTTAAAGGCCCAACAATCGAAGAGGAAACACAACTTAAAATATTGAAAGTCACCATTGACATTGACTTGTCGCTATAATCATAATCATGGAAAACACATTCCTGAAAGAATTTATCACTGGCAAAAATAGAACATTTCCTGAGTGTTCGGTCCAGAATTGTTTGATGCATACATGTTTATCTCGTCCTCCTTCGCCTCCTCTTAATATTACTACTAATGCATCCCCTTGGTGGGATATTTCCAGTGAAACTAATTCGAAACGAAGAAGTTATTACCGTCGATACTGCTTAAATCTCCAAAGAAAAATATCGAACACTCTGAAAGCAATGAACACACACACACACACACACACACACACACACCCCATACACACACACACACAGAGTCTGAAACGTAAAAGAAGCGTTTGATGTAAAAATCCCTGTCAACCGCGCAAGCATACGATGGATTTTTTTTTTTCAAGCCACTCAAAATTTATCACCAAAAAAGAAAAAAACGGCGAAATGCAACGGTTGGCAAAGCGGCATTACAGTGTGTTTGCTCTAGAAGTGTCAGTTCGCCATTGAAAAGCTTCATGACACAGGGCGGACTAGTCCTTCGCTAGTATTGTAGAACACGCGGGCAAGTTCTTATGCTAAGATCCTATAACAATTTCAACAAATCTAAGTTTCAAAACGGAGTGACTGAGGGCGGAAAATGAAGCCAAATTTGGAAAGAGAGGGGGTTAGTTACCACCGAGGGCACAGACAAACAGTACAGGATAAGACACTGTGTCTTTTCCTGTACTCTGTGTCCTTGGCGGTAACTATCCCCCTACCTTTCTAATTTTTTTCCCCAACAAATCTAGCTTAGATATTAACAAATCTATCTTTACATATCAACAAATCTAGCTTTGCGTATTAACAAATCCAGCTTTACATATTAACCAACCTAGCTCTACAATTTATCGAAGAACCACATAGTACAGTGTTATCATCTTTTTGAAAATAGTGTCTTCCGAAACAAGCATTTCGAAAGCACTAAAATGTAATTTGATATAAATAAATATGTCTCTTTCTATTTGCTAAGGAATCTCTGTCTGTCTGTCTGTCTGTCTGTCTGTCTGTCTGTCTCTCTCTCTCTCTCTCTCTCTCTCTCTCTCTCTCTCTCTCTCTCTCTCTCTCTCTCTCCCTCTCTTTTTCTCATTGTTTTAAGTTCTGGATTTACTTGTGTCTGATGTATTAAATAATGTTCATCACAATGTTCCTTGAAACTCTTAACACATTTTCTGATAGAATTGTGACGTTTTCAATATTTAAATTTCTGTATAGTTGAGTTTTTCTTCATATGCATAATTTCACGATATTTTTCCCCGTTTTCATATCTTCTGTTTTGTAGTATTACCTATGTGACTTTTTTTGAGGGCAGGATAAAACAAGAAGCTGTGGGACTATCCTTTAATTCATAAAGACAATTTTGATTTGACTCCATTTGAATCACAAGTTCACTCACAGGCACGCACTCACACGCATACACTTGAATACAAGTGCACTGCCTCCGTGCCTTCTCCCTCTCCCTCTCTCTCTCTCTTCCTCCTCCTCCACCTCCCCCAACACCCTTTCTCCTCCTCACACCACACGCACACACTGCAGGTACACAAACACAACCACTCGCCACACCCGCTCTATGTACAACCACTCCACACCACCACCCGCAACCACCACCTCGCCCCCCTTCTCCCCCTCTCCTCCTCCATACCCCACCCACCAACACAGTCCGCGCCTCTGTCCCCTCCTTATCCCACTGGCGGGGAGGCGTGTGGCTGCACACCAAAAAGGAATGCGCCAAGGCCTTGCTGAAGGAGTGGAATATTTATAGACGGGCACAGTAAGGTTGTTTTGAGAATGTTCCTTGTGTGTGAAAGTTGATTTACATTCTTCTCTTTCATATGCCCATCTTAGTACATGCCAGATGGTTCCAAGCAGACAGATTGAACTGATAGGAGTGGGACTATTTGGGGGGACACCAGCTGGCGCTAAGATAGGGTCACGGGTGGGTGAAAAGGCCTGAAATATGACGTCATGAGTAGGTCATGTATTTGAAGATTGTGAAAGATGTCATCACACACACACACACACACATAAATGGCTGGTGGGTGTTGTTCTTTTGATCAATTGTCAGTTTAATGTCAAATGCCGGTTCAAAGTTGTGCCAGGCCTCGAAAGGCTGCATGGATTATATAATGATTTACACATGATTTAGAGCAAAACCCTAACTGTGGTGTCTGGCCTGTTCCTGAATTTTGACGTCTTTCAAATTTCATTCAAAACCAACATTAGACCCTCACTGTCATCAATTTTGAATAGAAACACCTAAATAATGAGGGTTGACAGAATGGTAGGACCTTGTTAGTGTGTGTGTGTGTGTGTGTGTGTGTGTGTGTGTGTGTGTGTGTGTGTGTGTGTGTGTGTGTGTGATTGCCACTACCCGTGTGTGTGTGTGTGTATTTAACATTTTACTGCTCTGTTTCCTTTTTCACCATTACACTCTTTTACGTACTCAATTTTCTAGTTATGTTTCGTTTTCTTGAAAACAACAACAACAACAACAACAACAAACAACAACAAAAACAACATGTGATTCTTTCTATGCTTTTGGTTTTCTTAAATAGTTGGTATTTGAGTGGTTGGTGTTTATCCAGAGTGCAGATTAAATACAGTAAATCTATGTATTGTGGAGAGAGAGAGAGAGAGAGGAGAGAGAGAGAGAGAGAGAGAGAGAGAGAGAGAGAGAGAGAGAGAGAGAGAGAGTATTCCCTCTTCCTCATACCCTTCTCATTCTCTCCTACCCAAGCACACACACACACACACACACACACACACACACACACACACACACACACGCTCACGCACACACATGCACACACACACACACACACACACACACACACACACACACACACACACACACACACACACACACATACACACACACGCACACACACACACACCACACACACACTAACTGAAATCAATTTACTGTCAGATTAACCCATAGCTGTACTGACATTTAAGAAATCATTATGAACAGAATGTCACCACTTTTCATTTAAAGAAAAAGAACATAATTAACTCTCTCTCTCTCTCTCTCTCTCTCTCTCACACACACACACACACACACACACACACACACACACACACACACACACACACACACACACAAATGCATCCATCTCCATACGAACACACCCACACCCTCAAATAAACACCAACATACATACGCGCGCACGCACACACACACACACACACACACACACACACACACACACACACACACAAACACACACACACATACACATGCACACGCACGCGTGCGTGCACGCGCGCACAAACACACGCACGCACGCACGCACGCACGCACGCACGCACGCACGCACGCACGCACGCACGCACGCACGCACGCACACACACACACACACACACACACACACACACACACTGTGAATCTATGTGTGCATGTGCTTGTGCGTGCGTGCGTGTGTGTGTTGTGTGTGTGTGTGTGTGTGTGTGTGTGTGTGTGTGTGTGTGTGTGTGTGTGTGGTACTGAGTGTGCATTTTCCTATCTATGTCTCCCCCCTCATCCCACTGCACCCTTCCTCCCACTTCTCATCCAGTTCTTCTTTCCCCACCGCCCCCCTCCCACCCCACTCTCTAACCCGCTGCCTCTGCCTCCCCCCCCCCCCTTTTTTTTTTCTCTCCTTTCAACAACTCCTGCACTCTTTGACTGTTTCAAAATGTAAATTGCTGTTCAAAACACACACACACACACACACACACACACACACACACACACACACACACACACACACACACACACACACAACACACTGACTTAGGCTACAGCCAGCAAATAATGCTTTTCATATTAACATTCATATAAACTCAGATTTGTACTTTATGGACACTAATACACTGCACTGGTCATGAAACGTCCCCTGTGGGAAAAAATGACGATTCTTTGTCCCATGTCATAAAAATCATGTCCTAAACGGGGGAGGAAGGGGGGGGGGGGGGGGGGGGATGACAAAAAATTACGTCTGAAATAAAAGTACCTTTCATCATAGTAACAGAAATGAACATACCTGAGGGTAGCTCCCCGTAAGATTTGGCAGCTGTCCATCTCATATGAACGTTGATTTTTAAGGATAATTTTTTAGCTGTGTCTGAATTGCTCGAAAGGAGGCAACTAATTGTCAATGCAGTGGCTTCACTGTACTTCCATTAACCATGCACAAACTGCATGTAACATCAATCTGAGCAGGTTATTGTGTATAGAGGTGGAGAGACTTTTTTTGTCCATTCTTTTCTTCTTTCACTTGGGGGAGATCCCAAGAATTTTCAGTGTTTGAAACGGACGCATGAAAAATGTGACTTTTTATGGGTATACTTAAAATCAGAATAAGAAAAAAAGTCAGTTACTGCACACCAAATATCCCCTTCCTAACCTGTACTCATCACGATCATACTGTGTTAAAAGATTGTCAGTGAAAAGTTGTTGGCAAGTGCTTCAGCAGCCAGTGTCATTTCAATGCCGGCAAAAACTGCAAATTGGATTGTTTATATGCTGTCACAGAGCTAATTGTTGCTGCTTTTAAAGGTCTGACAGATCAACTTAAGTGTGCGGGTCCCATGTAAACTGTTCAGTTTAGCTGGAAATTGATTGAAGTTTTGTTTTCATGTAGTCATTATTTCTTCAAGAAGGTCAGAGAAACGTTGTGTACAGGCTGCACACCAAAAATCTACGCGCCAATTCCTTGCTTAAGGAGCGAGTACTTATAGATAAGCACAATTAGACGGTTTTGAGAATTTTCAGCGTGTCTGAAAGTTGAGTTACCCACTTTTCTCTCGTATGCCCATCAAGGGACATGCCAGGTGGTTCCATGCGGACAGATTAAAATCAAAGGAACGGGACGCCAGTTGGCACCAAGATAAGGTCACGGGTGAGTGGGAAGGCCTGTACAGTGACGTCAACTGACGGAAAGGTCATGTATTTGAAAATTGTGAATTATGTCATCGGTGGGGGGAAAAAAAACATACGCACACACAACAAATGAAATGATCAGTGGGGTATTTTCTTTTGATCAATTATCAGTTTAAAATCAGATGCTGGCTCTAACTCATGTTTTGGCCTCAAAACGCTACGTGATTTATATTCTGATTAAGAGCAAAATTCCTAAACGTTGGCGTGTAGCCGGTGCAACATCATGACGTACATAGTGTGAGGGAGAACAGTGACTGAAGTGGTCGCCCCTGTCAATTGTGACCTCGAAGAGCACTGAGCGGAGGGGCGCAGATCTCATCCAAACTCGACCAACGCCCCCCCCCCCCCCCCCCCGCCACACCCCCCTCCCCCTCTGTGTTCTCACTCCCGTTTAAATCCAGATGTGCCGGACTCAAAATCTCATAGATTCACTCTGGAGTGGCGCGCCATGTCTCCTACTAATGTTTCTTTCAAATCGATTTGGGTGTGTTTGAGGGGTTTTGTACGTTTGTTTTGAAGTCGTTTTGTTCTTGTTGTCGTGGTTGTTGTTGTTGTTCCTGTTGTTGTTGCATAATCTTGCTGATGGACAGAAAACAAACACAAAAAAACAAACACACACAAAAAAACAACAACAAATAAACAAAAAAATAATTTTAAAAAGCAAAGAAACTCACCGGAACAGACGATCGGTGTGTGGCGAGGGTGAAGACAGGGGGCTGAACTCTCTCATTAATCCACGACACGAGTATAGACACGTCCACCCCTCTCTGTTACCGGGCTACTTGAAGGGGGGGGGGGGGGGGGTGGAACCGAGTGGGTGGGTGAGGAAGGAGGGTGTGGGATAGGGTGGGGGCAAGAGAAGGAAGTGGACAGAGAGATATGGAGGAGTTAGAGAGAGAGAGAGGGAGGGAGGGAGGGAGGGAGGGAGTATTATGGACACACACACACACACACACACACACACACACACACACACACACACACACACACACACGCACACAGAGAGAGAGAGAGAGAGAGAGAGAGAGAGAGAGAGAGGAGAGAGAGAGAGAGAGAGAGAGAGAGAGGAGGTAGTGTTATGGAGACACACACACATACACACAGATGAGGTAGTCGTATGGAGAGAGAGAGAGAGAGAGAGAGAGAGAGAGAGAGAGAGAGAGAGAGAGAGAGAGAGAGAGAGAGAGAGGAGGAGCATAAACTAAAAGGGCCGGGTTTGAATGCAGTCTTCAGGGTCTAACACTACCCACGTTTAGAAAGGGTACACCGACAGTGTCTTTGTGGTGAGTTTGTTTCACTTTTC
>JAFLJL010017777.1:8275-15775 GCA_018398815.1 Conus ventricosus | reverse complement strand
CACAGGAAGAGGCCGCACTGGCTTTTATCTGTGTGGGCCCGCATCAGACCAGGCGTGCAAAGCACATGAACATGGTCATTATGCATACCAGAGAGAGAGAGAGAGAAGAGAGGGGAGAGGGGAGAGAAAGAGAGAGAGAGAGAGAGAAGATATAATTAATGCATACCGGAAAGAAAGCGGAGAGAGAGAGAGAAGAGAGAGAGAGAGAGAGAGAGAGAGAGAGAGAGAGAGAGAAGAGAGAGATGATTTGCATACCAGGAAGAAGAGAGAGAGAGAGAGAGAGAGAGAGAGAGAGAGAGGAGAGAGAGAGAGAAACATAAATTTAATGCAAACGAGAGAGAGAGAGAGAGAGAAGAGAGAGAGAGAGAGAGAGAGAGAGAGAGGAGAGAGAAGAGAGAGAGATATAACGATAACGATAACGTAACGATAATTTATTCAGAAAGGCCACAGCCCCATTTGAAGGGGGTGAGTATTAAAGAACATAGTTAAACAAGGTATTTCATCACACAAATTAAACATTCTCAACATATGCAAATTACCTATGTCAAATCAACTCCTTCTTTTAAATGATTTGTACAGAATAAAGCAAAAATTTCTTGCAACGTGAAAATTTTTTGACGACAAAAGACAGACTAACTTGAACAGTGCTGAACGTCGATGATATTTTAAGGGAATAAGTTTTTGTCGTAGGTCAGCCAGAACAGGACATAAAAAATACAAAATGAAGTTCATCTCCCTACCAGATTTACACAGTGGACACAACAAATCATTTCTGTATGGATATTAAAACGTTGACGATTAACAGCAATATCCGTACACCAAACCGAATTTTGTTAATTTCCCAGACCTGATAAATCTATTCAAGTTCAGAGACAAATAAGCTTCTGTTTCTACTAAATAATTACTTTCAGCAATCTAAATAATAAAAAATCGTTCGCTGTTTGAATATGGCACCCCCAGTCCTTGCCATCTACAATCTAATTTTTCGTTGTTTGAAACAAGCCAAGAAACGCTGACACAACCAACCCCTTGTTCTAACCAACAAACGAAAAACCAAATTACATAAACATTTACGAATGCCCATGCCCACTATTTTTCCCCCTCCAAAACCAGGTCAAACAATGTTTTATAAGCTTTGGCTGGCAGCCCTATGTTGCCCCATACTAACAGTTTAAAGCCAGTATCTTACACATTTTATATATGAATTAAAAATAAATAGGGAATCTACCAAGTTTCTCCAAAGTCAAGTCATTTGGGGTACGCCTATCGACATTCAAAAACCGTTTCATAGCAAATAAGTGCAATTTCTCTATGTCATGTCCTTTTCTCCAAACCCCAAATCTCAGCGCCATATGGACTATGGGCTGACCGGGGTATCAAACATTCTGAAAAATATTTTTATTTGACTCGTTTTCCAAACTTATAACAAGACGCTTAAAATGGCCATAACAGCACGCTTCCCTTTCCCCCACAAGATTTTGGGGCAGGCAAACGAAAAACTTAGTTTGTAGAAAAATATAAACCCAGATATTTGTAGGCGTTACAATCACAATTTTAGTTTTTTCCATAAAACCATTTTCAGGGCGACAAACAAATATCCACCCTTTCGAAAAACTATAATGTTTGTTTTGTCCATGTTTACTTGAGATGAAAATCTCTGCGCCGCTGAGCACAAATTGTTCAACTGGTTTTGAAGCCCATAACAGTTTCAGACAGTAAAACGATATAAATCTGCAAAAAGTAGAATGAATACTTCAATCAAATCAAAAAACACCAGTTTTTCCCTTCTCGAAATTTTTCCAAAGCAATCTTTTAATAAACCAAAGAGAATAAAACAGACACAACATCACCCTGCTTAAAAACCCTGTGTACATCTAATGTACTCACTGAATTTTGCACCACACCTTATATTAGCTTTAACACATCATACATACATTTAACACATTTAAATAGCTTACCTCTTCCACAATGTTTGCCAGTTTTGGGCCACAGAAGCTTCTAGAAAGAAATAAAAGGGCCCCTTTTCGAAGTCTATAAATGCAACATATAACTTACGAATTATTTGAAAACTGCTTCTGAACAGCAGCCAGTAGAGTGAACAAATGATCGATTGTACTATAACCCCTTCTTAAAAACCTGCTTGGGTATTCACCATTATGTTTTTTAATTCGACCCATTCAGATAACTCTTGTTTATTATAGATCCATAAATTTTACTAGCAATATCATACAAGGAGATTCCTCTAAAAATTATTAGGATTATTTGCGTAAACCCTTTTTAAACAAGGTAAAATGATCATCTGGTCCAATTCCTCGGGTAAATCCTTTTTCAAAAAGAACATTAAATAATTTTAGAAAAAATCAAATTGCAAAGGTCCCCTAAGTTTTTAAAAAATCACCAACAAGTCCATCAGGCCCGCTCTTTAAACCAAATTTTCAGTTTCCTTAATTAAAAAATTGTACTTCATGTTTTGTAATTGGTCGATCGAAAAATTCAGAATTTTTCATCATGTAATAATGTTTCATTTAAAACCAGTGTCGTATCAACGCTGAAAACCTTTTCCAACACGTTTTTTTTTAAAAAGGAATACCATGCTCCATTGTGATTCTATCTGCTTCTGTGTTCGTGTTTTAAACGCTTGTTTGAACTTTTCCAAAAATCCTCTGGTTGTCCATATTAGTGACAATTTCTTTAAACATTTTATCATTGTGTGACTTTTGCTTCCTATAAAATACATTTTTATACTCTGATCGGATACACAGTATAAGTGTCGGTTATCTTATCTAAGGTCTCCCTTTCCCTCCCTAAGTAACCTCCTGACAATCTCTTTTAGCTCGTAAACACTCTAGATCAAACCATTTCCCTTTTGTCTTTTGGTCCCCGTTCACACATACTCGTTTTTCCATACATTTACCAGCTTCTTTAACAGTATTGATAAACAAATCAAGAGCATCATTAACATTAAATCTATCAAATTAACAGCATGCAAAACCTTTTAGTTTCAATTTCATCCGAGGCATCAAACTAACGAAGTCCGTGGCGCTATTATTATCCAAACAAATTTATTTACATACTCTTTCGTTTCTTGCTTCATATTTTCACAATCAATTTGAACCAATGCAAACCCCCATGAAATTCAAGAGGCATGGGGTCTGATTCCATCCCCTTCTTTTACATGAAGGCTACAAGAAGATTGTATGAAATCAAAAAGGTCAGAAGAGGCAACAAAATAACATTCACACTACTACCAATTCACTGACAAAGTAAAACAGAAATTGTCATCACCAGGACATACAACCCTTTTAAAAAATATAAATCTAGCGCGTTAACACATGTTTGGTAAACTTTGCCATAAGCATTTAACACTGTATCTTCAGAGTGACGTCTCATTTCAACAATACCAGACTTATCAAACCAAAGAAAATGCTTTTGTTTGTTCATCAAGTTGCGGTGAAACATCGGCCGTTCGCCGTTAAAATCACCACACATCAATATGACATTTTGTCCTGTAATACAAATTATCTATTATACAAATCCTCCAGTTGATTGAACCATTAACAACCATTAAACACAGAATAGTAGGAGACTTTCTGGGGAACATACGAACATACATATGAATATCATTCGCCAAATGAAACAATTTTTTATCAATAACAAACAACCAGACATTACACGCTCAGTACTCATTTTTGACACATATTTCATGAGATTATTTCTTATCCCAACATATTACTCCCCCCGATCTTCTTCCAAAGCTGAGTGAAATTTAAAATGCAGGCTTAACAAACATTTTATGATCAGAAAACATGAAACACTGAAAATTGTCACCCAAAGTTTTTAACAAGACAAATGAAATCAAAGGAAGAAACATATTTAATAACATCAGGGTCAGACATTTAGAGAGTAAACCAAATATCCAATGTAGAAAAGAATGGGTGAGAAAGAGAGAGAAGAAGAGAGAGAGAGAGAGAAGAGAGAGAGAGAGAGAGAGAAGAGAGAGAGAGAGAACAGATACAGACAGAGAATAGGGGCTCCCATGTTGCAATCTTGAATTTCTTACTGGTTTTTTTTTTTTTCGTTTTTTCTTTTTTTCCCTTCAAATCTTGCTCTGTTTGTTCTTCATCTTTTATTAAAAAAAAACCCTGTTTATGAATGAAATGTTCACATACAAATTATGTACCATTTAAAAAAAAAACCCCGTTTATGAATGATAATGTTCACATACAAATGAGTACCATTAAAAAAACCCTGTTTGAATGATAATGTCACATACAAAATGGGGTACCATAAAAAAAAACCCTGTTATGAATGATAATGTTCACAAAACAAATTAGTACCATTAAAAAAAACCCGTTTAAAGAATGATAATGTTCACATACAAATATGTACCATAAAAAAACCCGTTTTTGAATGATAATGTTCACATAATAAGATGTACCATTAAAAACACCCCGTTTATGAATGATAATGTTCACATACAAATGATGTACCATTAAAAAAACCCTGTTTATGAAGATAATGTTTCACATACAAATGATGTTCCCCTTAAAAAAAACCCTGTTTTATGAAAAAAAGTTCCATACAAAATGATGTACCATTAAAAAAAACCCTGTTTTATGAATGATAATGTTCACATACAAATGATGTACCATTAAAAAAACCCTGCTTCGAATGATAATGTTCACATACAAATGATGTACCATTAAACAAAACCGTTTATGAATGAAATGTTCACAAACAAATGAATTACCATTAAAAAAACCCGTTATGAATGAATAATGTTCACATACAAATGATGTACCATTTCAAACAAACCCTGTTTAGAATGATAAAGTTTCACATAAAAATGATGTACCATTAAAAAAAAACCCTGTTTATGAATGAAAAGTTTCACATACAAATGATGACCATAAAAAAAAAACCCTGTTTATGAATGATAATGTTCACATACAAATGATGTACCATTAAAAAAAACCCTGTTTATGAATGATAATGTTCACATACAAATTATGTACCATTAAAACACCCTGTTTATGAATGATAATGTTCACATACAAATGATGTACCATTAAAAAACCTGTTTATGAATGATAATGTTCACATACAAATTATGTACCATTAAAAACATCCTGTTTAGGAATGATAATGTTCACATACAAATGATGTACCATTTAAAAAACCCTGTTTATGAATGATAATGTTCACCTGTTTATGAATGATAATGTTCACATTCAAATGTTTGTACCATTAAAAACACCCTGTTTATGAATGATAATGTTCACATACAAATGATGCACCATTAAAAACACCCTGTTTATGAATGATAATGTTCACATACAAATGATGTACCATTAAAAACACCCTGTTTATGAATGATAATGTTCACCTGTTTATGAATGATAATGTACACATACAAATGAGTACCATTAAAAAACACCCTGTTTATGAATGATAATGTTCACATACAAATGATGTACCATTAAAAAAACCGTGTTTATGAATGATAATGTTCACATACAAATGATGTACCATTAAAAAAACCCTGTTTATGAATGATAATGTTCACATACAAATGATGTACCAATAAAAAAAACCTGTTTATGAATTGATAATGTTCACATACAAATGATGTACCATTAAAAAAACCCTGTTTATGAATGATAATGTTCACATACAAATGATGTACCATTAAAAAACCCCTGTTTATGAATGATAATGTTCACATACAAATGATGTACCATTTAAAAACCCTGTTTATGAATGATAATGTTCACATACAAATTATGTACCATTAAAAAATCCCTGTTTATGAATGATAATGTTCACATACAAATTATGTACCATTAAAAAAAAAACCCTGTTTATGAATGATAATGTTCACATACAATGATGTACCATTAAAAAAACCCTGTTTATGAATGATAATGTTCACATGCAAATGATGTTACCATTAAAAAAACCCTGTTTATGAATGTAATGTTAACATACAAATTATGTACCATTAAAAAACCCTGTTTATGAATGATATGTTCACATACAAATTATGTACCATTAAAAAAACCCTGTTTATGAATGATAATGTTCACATACAAATTATGTACCATTAAAAAAACCCTGTTTATGAATGATAATGTTCACATACAAATTATCTACCATTAAAAAAACCCTGTTTATGAATGATAATGTTCACATACAAAATTATGTACCATTAAAAAACCCCTGTTTATGAATGATAATGTTCACATACAAATTATGTACCATTAAAAAAAACCCTGTTTATGAATGATAATGTTCACATACAAATTATGTACCATTAAAATAAACCCTGTTTATGAATGATAATGTTCACATACAAATGATGTACCATTAAAAAAACCCTGTTTATGAATGATAATGTTCACATACAAATTATCTACCATTAAAAACACCCTGTTTATGAATGATAATGTTCACATACAAATTATCTACCATTAAAAATACCCTGTTTAAGAATGATAAATGTTCACATACAAATTATGTACCATTAAAAAAACCCCTGTTTATGAATGATAATGTTCACATACAAATTATGTACCATTAAAAAACCCTGTTTATGAATGATAATGTTCACATACAAATTATGTACCATTAAAAAAAAACCTGTTTATGAATGATAATGTTCACATACAAATTATGTACCATTAAAAAAACACCCTGTTTATGAATGATAATGTTCACATACAAATTATGTACCATTAAAAAAACACCCTGTTTATGAATGATAATGTTCACATACAAATTATGTACCATTAAAAAAACACCCTGTTTATGAATGATAATGTTCACATAAAAATTATGTACCATTACAAAACCCCTGTTTAGAATGATAATGTTCACATACAAATTATGTACCATTAAAAAACCCCTGTTTATGAATGATAATGTTCACATACAAATTATGTACCATTAAAAAACCCCTGTTAATGAATGATAATGTTCACATACAAATTATGTACCATTAAAAAAAACCCTGTTTATGAATGATAATGTTCACATACAAATTATGTACCATTAAAAAAACCCTGTTTATGAATGATAATGTTCACATACAAATTATGTACCATTAAAAAAAAATTGTGACTGTTCTAAAGAGAAAATGAAAGGAAGTTAAAAAAAAAGAAGTACACAGAGAGAGAGAGAGAGAGAGAGAGAGAGAGAGAGGACAGGGTATATGGGTGGGGGGGAGGGGGGATGGGGGAATGAAGAGTGAAGTGGATGGGGGGAGGGGGGGGAGGAGAGCAAGGTGAGAAAGTATGTAAGCGGCATGTGAAGCGAACAGACCCGTCATCGATCCAGACCCTTCGTCAACTCACCTGTTGTCAGCGGTCTTTCTGCGCAAAACATCTCGCGCATGTTCACTTTCATTACTTTTGTCTTTCTTTTTTTTTTTTTAATTTTAATTCAAGGCCCGCTACTCCTTGGGCGACCTAACTTCGTCGGGTCGTAGGCGGGAAATTAGAA
>JAFLJL010017776.1:4735-14739 GCA_018398815.1 Conus ventricosus | reverse complement strand
GGTACACCCAGGGGTTTTGGCCCATACCCCGCTTTCATGACAGATTACCCATCGCACACGCAATTTTTCATAACCAAAAGGTGCACTACCGAATGTTTTTCTTCTCCCCTCCCCTTCAGGGAAAACAATTTACAAAAATCATCAACCATTTGTAAACCAGAGTTTACACCTGTATCTCTCCCCACACTGAGAGACAAATAAATTTTGCACACATGTATCTTTCCTCACACCGAGGAGAAAAATCAATCTTCACAATGTATCTTCCTCACACGGGGAGACAAATCAATCTTCACACATGTATCTCTCTTTACACTGAGAGAAAAAAATAGTCTTCACCATGTATCTCTCTTTACACTGAGAGATAAAATACTCTAGTTCCGCTTCTATAAAGCCATGACCTTCACATTCCTTTATCCAAAAAATCCGGACCAGGAGAATACATAACTCCGTAATCACTGGGGCCCCTTTGCTTCCTCAAGTAAAAGTTTCCCTGCTTTCTAAATTCCCTGTCTCTCTGAGACAATATTTTTCCCCCCCGAATTCTCCTATCCTGGAGATACGAATCTCGATTTCTCTTCCTCGCCCTTTTTCTGTCTCTTGAGAAGTGCCGAGTTCCAACTCTCTCCCTGGAGTTGGCACTTGCTGGGGCTGAATTACCGGTGTGTTCCCCACACCATGGCCATCTTCAATCACCTCACGGGGTGAAAGGTGAAGGGCAAAGGGTAAAGGGTGAAGGGTGAAAGGCTGAAACACGAATAAGGTTCGTGTAAGTAACCTGCTTCCCAATTCAACATATGAATTCTTTCTTTTCTTTAATTTTTTCCCCCTGTAGCTTTCCCCAACTATCTATCACTCACCTGGTAATGACTGGTCAGAAGAGAGGACCACCGTCCTGACAGGTTCGAGTCTCTAGGCCATCTGCTGGGTTAAAACTGATCTTTTCCTCCCTTCTCCCAGTGAGTGCATCTCAGTGTTCAAAAACACATGACCAGCACCTTTCCTTACCAGCCCTTGTTAAAACTATCATCAGTGGTCACTTTCACCCAATGACCACATTTGTTTCTTGAATGAGTCATACTCACAATTATTTTGGGGACGCCGTACACTAGTCAAGCCACATGAATATTCTTCCTTTATTGTGGCACGGGGAAATGATTCATATCCCCTAACACATGCGATGGAGCGTCACATTCCTTGATGAGAGGCTACGACACATGACAACCCCCCATCCTGGGATGAAAACATTTTCTTTCTCCCGAAAATATTTTAAAGGATATACAACTTCACTTAAAAACACCTCTTCAGCAATGAATCTCAAAATGTGTAACCATCACACAATGATTCACTAAATTAATAATCAACGTAGAAATCGAATCAGGTCCTGACCAAACCCATAAATAGCATATTCAAACTTTCAGTCTTTCAAAAAAAAAAAAACAATCCAAATTGATCACCACACTCACAAAATACATATCACCAATAAACATGGCTAAACAAAGAGGGAATATACCAATTCAAAGTACAAATTGTGTTCATACATTAGAAAGTGAAGCCATATTTTCCCTTGAACTTGTCTCACATCATAAGTTTACAAAACCCTCATGCAAATGAGAAAAACTTCCAAGTGTAAATGTTCATCAATAGACATGTAAACAAAATAAACATATTTAAACACTAGTTTTCTTTTTCCCCCATGTAATGTTATATTCCATTTGAAAATGTCACATGCTTCCCATTGTTGACAATGACAAAAGAAAACAATTGGTTTGTCTTTAATTGCACAATCAAAACATGTGTATATACATTTCCCAAAGAGTTTATTGCTCATCAGCACATACATATATATTCATCTTCCACAAGCAAATTAGACATAAATAGTACTATTTTTTCCATTTTTACCAAAGAATAACTAGTAATACATCAACATCAAGTAAGTTGTTTGCTTGTAAACATATATCACTTCATAAGGAAATAATGCCATAAATACCCCCTTGCTTTTAAAATCGTCAGTAGCATACAATCACTGTCAAATGAGATCACACCGTACTCAATAAGAAAGACAAAAACAGAAATAGTCATTTCCCTTGAAGACAGATAAAATGTCCATGAACAATTACTACACGAGACAATAAATCAGCCATACATTTGGTGTCCAAGGCACTGGTTCAACAGAAAATTGGAATTCCTATCGTCAAGTCTACTATCCCAAAAATAGGTTTCCCTTCAGAAGCTGACACAGAAAGTTTCTTCAATGACCTGGGAAAGGCACGCATCGAACACAGTGGATCTTATTTACTTTTCTGTAATCGACGATGCAGAAACGCACCGATCCATCAGTTTGTCCACCAATTACAACGGTGAGCTGTACGGAGAAGTAGAAGTTCAATCACCATTAAATCCAGCATTATCATTGAGTTCTATCTCTCTCACAAACCACCTCTTATTTTTGCAAATGGGAGGGGGTATGGGTCCGTGGGTTCGCACTGTATTATCAGAAGTTAACTGAATTACTATGGGGTTCAATACCAGTTACTGTACCTGGGTATCCGTCAACACATACTGAAAGTCTTTCAAATGTCCTTTGATCTGTTCTGTTGCCTGTAGACAAATCAATCGACAGAACCACATCCTCATAGGTTTCACCTTTGATAACAGAATAGGAAGGGTACAACATCATCTGCACTGGTAGATGTTAACACTCCTACCTTTGCTGTTTTCATAACCATGATCTTGTCCCCTTACGTTACATCTGGTACAAATTCACACAGCAAATGTCTGTCATAGTTGACATCAGTTATCTGACAAGGACATATCCACCTCAAACTGAACTGGTGATGGCAACATTTTTACGTTCAACAACTTCAATTCTCTTCAACCCTGGTCACATGAAATAACCGTTCTCAGTTTTGCCATTTTGATCTTTATCGTTTACTGCCAGAAAGGTTTTTCGATCACCTAAAAGGACCCTTCCACAAAACACGAAGCATGTTATGTTCCATCAGTAGTATCACAAGGACTTTTCCCCAACGCGGAAGGAACGTAGCCTTTGCTTTTCTGTCCTGCAAGACCTTGTACACATCTGTATTTCCTATTCGCTGACTGTTGACAAGCTCACCTGCAACCTTCCAAACGATTATGCAGTCATAAACGTATGGTAAACATTTTACTGTCAGGTAAGTCCCGTCTTTTCCGACCAATTATGTCATCAATAAGGATCCAACGGTCGCCCTTGGTGAGTGTCCGAAAAGAAGCGTCAAATGGTGAGAATCCCAGCGTTTCGTTCGGCATTTCCCTGTAATGCAAAAAGCAAAGAAGCCGGTACGTAACATCCCATTATTCCTTGGGTTCTTGCCTTTCAAAACCTTTCCTCAACATGGACTTACAACTTTCCATTGAAACGTTCAACATGCCATTTGATTGGGGATGATGTGTGGTGAAATGGAATAGATAGACAACATTCTTAAATTTTCTCTCAATGATATCAGAAATGAATTGCTTCCACCAATCCAGAAATTTCGTCTGAAGACCCCACTCGACTGTAAAAAATTGTAAGTAAGGCTTCAGGCGACAGATACTCTACTGAATCAATATTCCTTCAGTGGAAGCGCTTCTTCTGATACCTTGTCCGCTTGTAACCACCAAAGTCAAGATATATCGAAATTCCGAAGAAGACCGTGGAAAAGGTTCCAACAAGATCAAAGCTTACCCCTGTGTCCGAAATGGAACGGAAATGAGAGCATTTTGTGCACATGTTGCACATTGGGAACGCGACCTTTCCTGAGATGTCATTTGGCAGATGTCACATGAGCGGCAGTATTTCGTACTTCCTTTGTGACCAAACCCGGCCAATAAAAAGAATCCAGACTCGTCTTAAATGTTCTTATGATCCCACAGTGCACCAGACGAACAATGCATCAATGAGCCGTGTGCAGCACGTTTCTCTAAGTGGTTTTGGAACCACAACCTGTCAGTTGTCCCTGTCCGGTACACACCTGTAGAGAATGTTAGAAGTCCAGTATGTGTACGTGGGTTTCCGTATGTACGTCAGTGACAGTCTGGTTTAGCACTAGAAAAGTAATGTCGTCAGCGCTCGTCTTTCCCTGCATTTCTTTTTAAATCAATCTGGGGTAATCCTGAGTTTATCCAGTTTTGAGACTTTAAGCGGCTTTGTAGCCTTTTCCGCTGCCTATGAAACATTTGAATCTAGAACTCACAAGACAGGAACCAACTATCCTCCAGCCCCCCACCATGTACGTAGCGACACCTGGCAAATTGCACAAGAATCAAGTCGCAGACTGGTTATCAAGACACAGGCGGTAAGAAAAAACCGGAGTAGTACGGTTAATCGACAGAACATTTCGCCAGCGGAAACGTTTCAAATCTTGCCGTCCCAAACGACCTACACTTTTGGACATGTTGATATCTGGTCTTGACGCACGAAAGATTTTCGTACTACCAGCATGGAGCACCCCAGTTGCTCGCAAAACCGAATCCGCAATCCATTGATTGCTCCGTTTTCCTAACACCACGACCATCAACAGTTGGATCTGGTGCCAAAAAAAGGAAGGCCTTCTTCACAAACAGTGGAGACTAATGGGTTTTTGAATCATTTGGTTTTGAAAGGTCAATTTTCCTCAAATGGAATCTTGCCATCACAAAAGAAACATCGCATTGTCTGGATCGCAAGCTGACTGATTTTTGTGACTTCTGTTTCTGGCCACGAACGGTCCAAAAAGGTCTATCGTGGTGTCGATGTCCCACGACCCTCGGAAACAATTTCTAGAGAAATAACGGGTCTTGTTCCCGGCGTGAAGAACTGGTATTGACGAAAGTCACTCGAACCGCGGAAAAGATCCCTGTCCGTTCCTATGATAGGTATATCCTTGAGGACTCAAAAATGACCACGATTCCTTTCCTTAACTTCCCTGTCCAGATGGATAGTACATGACGCATGAGACTCAAAGATGTAAAATTCTCCTTTCCCTACCACGCCCCATAACTGGGTGATGCGATACAATACTGATCAGCCCATCTTACACATTTCCTCCACGTTTGCAAATTGCCTTTCTTTAAGGACAGTGGCCAGAACTTTGCTCACGGCTTCTGAAAATTTGATCTCTACGAAGGAGATCATCGCAGTGATTGAAAAGTTTTGTTCGTTTTAGATAAATACGAGTCCACCGATCCAAACAATACTCATACGGATCAGAAACCGAACGGAAACGATTCTCCTTTTTCAGGTCGCACAGAACGGAAACGTCGTGAAAAGACAGCAGAACATTGAAATTTCTTGAGGAGTTCTTCTTTCAAACTGATCCCAAGTGAAATTTTTGTTTCGCAGCAAGTGAGAGGTACAGTGACAAAGCGCTAACCCTTAAACAACGACGGCAATATACAATGTCCACTTATCCTTTTGTCCAACCACATAGACGTTACGTGACTTGCAAATCGAAAAGAAAACTAATCAATGTCACCGTTTTTTTTTCCTCAAAAGGCGGCAACTTGGAATATATGCCGCTTTTGGTTTGAGGCATGGCTGCCGAAACCACTGGTGGAACTGGTGGAGGTTCCTTGATGCCTGTATTCTTTTAATTTCAGCATCAGTCTCTTAGTTCTAACTGACTCAACCTTAATTGACGTTCTTTTCAGCTTCAGCTTCCCCCTCTTAGTGCTTTTTCTTTCAATTTCCGCTTCCTCTGCTAGTCTTTTTCTCAATTTCCAGCTTCCCCTCTTAGTCTACTTTTCTTCAGCTTCCCCGCCAGGTAGTCTTTTTTCTTCAATTTCCGATTCCCTCTGTGTCTTTTTTCCTCCGATTTTAGCTTCCCTCTGTAGTCTTATTCTTGAGCTTTCAGCTTCCCCTCTGTAGTCCTATTAATTCTTCCAGCGTCAGCTCCCTTGTAGTCTATTTTTCCTTCCCTCTCTCTTAGCCTGTCTGGCCCAATCTGTGCATTGTTCACATAGTTAGTAAGTTTTTTCTTCTCCATCAAAACCCAATTCGTTCCGCTTGTTTAACATATTTTTCAAAATGCATCCATAATGAAAAAAACCGGCAGATATTAAAAAACACCAAACAATCTCAAAGTATGAAAAAAATAAGGCGATATATGATAATGTAAATGTTTCACAAAACCGTACATTATAGAATATACACATACAGAATTCAATTTCCGGTGTAAACATAAAAAACCGCTTCCTTAAAACGAGGGTAGAATAGAAATCCAGGAATGTTGTTTTTTCAAAAATAATTTGCCAACTGCTATCATTTGGAATATTTAGAAAACAAACAAAGTGTAGTTTTAATGCAAACTGTTTCCCTAAGATAGGGAAATAAACACAATAAAGTTTTCTGAAAATAAATTCTTTATAAAGTTTTAGTTCTTAAATGTTCTTGTTTAGTCTTTCTTTCTTACTTAATTTCAAATGAATTTACAAAACAAATGTACGCCTTAAAACAAAAAATGAATATAAATTTAAAAAACCCAAATGGAATCACAAACAAGTAAAAAGAGGGGAAGAAACACAAACTAGCGGAAATCCTCCCTAAAAGATGAAAATGTTGAAAAGAAAACTAATAGGAGCTTATTGAGGAGAAGGTTTAAAAAGGTTTTGAAAAAGGGTGAAAAGAAATAAAAGGATACACAGGACCGGAATATAGCAGAAATCAAGAACAGCAAAAGAAACCCTTAGACAGCACCCTAGTGGTCACTGTCCCCCGTGAAACTGGAGACGGGAAAAAAACAAATCACTCACAATAACACAACACTACAGCAATAATGCAAAATAATAAACAATCAATTAATAAATGCACCTTCACCCAAACTCAAAGAAAATCTCGCACCACACCCAAAAAAAAAAAATAATCAAAAGATACAGATGTTTATTTGGGCAGAGCGGTAATCAACCTCCCCACCTACACTATTACGTGACGGAGGAGAAGTTGATCCCCCACTCTGAGGGCAAGGGAAAAATCAAACTGAAACAATAGGAAAGGGAAACAAATAGATAATTACGAGAAGGGAAAGCCCTCGACTCCCCAAACGCCATGGTCCCCCTGCAAACGCAGGAAGAGTTGGGCTATTAGTCCGGGGAAAGGGGACAAAAATTCTAATACTCTGGGGGAAGGACAGCGACTCCTAAAACGCCCTGCCCCTTGCTGCCAGGTACGAGCAAGAGGAGGTTGAGGCTATCGGTCCTGAGGGGGAAAGGGCCCAAAAGGAAATCCTACCAAAAAAAAAAACCTTAACGGAGTAAGCAACCAAAAGAATCTCAACCACCTCAAAACACATAGAAATAGAACAAACAAAAAAAAATTGCAAAAAATTATACACAATAAATAATTAAACTTTCTTCTTTTTTTTCTTCCCCTCAAACCCTTGAGGGCACAAATAGAAATCCTTTTTTTTTCCTCAAACCCTTGAGGGTACAAATATAATTTTTTTTTTTTTAAACCCCAAAGGGCCCCAAATAGAAATCTTTCTTTTTCTTTTTTTTTTTTGCGGGGAAACAAACGGCAGCTACGCCGGTGAAACTGGAGTCGGGTCACCACTGTCACACTGTCACTCTTGCATACCCCGCATTCATGACAGCATTTACCCCATAACGCACACGCAATCTTTCCAGTCAACCAAAAGGTGCACTAACCGAATTTTTTTTTCTTCTCCCCCCTCCTTCAGGGAAAACAATTTACTAAATCATCAACCATTTGAAAAACAGAGTTTACACCTTATCTCTCCCCACACTGAGAGACAAATAAATCTGCACACATTATCTCTCCTCACACCGAGAGACAAATCAATCTTCACACATGTATCTCTCCTCACACCGAGAGACAAATCAACTTCACACATGTATCTCTCTTTACACTGAGAGAAAAAAATAGTCTTCACCCCCTGTATCTCTCTTTACACTGAGAGATAAAATACTCTAGTCCGCTTCTATAAAGCCATGGGCCCTTTACATTCCGTTATCCAAAAAATCCGGACCAGGAGAATACATAACTCCCGTAATCACTGAGGCCCTGCCTGCCTCAAGTAAAAGCTTCCCTGCTTTCTCAATTCCCTGTCTCTCTGAGACAATATATTTCCCCCTCGAATTCTCCTATCCTGGAGATACGAATCTCGACTTCTCTTCCTCGACTTCTTCTGTCTCTTGAGAAGTGACGAGTTCCAACTCCTCTCCCTGGTGGCACTTGCCCGGGGGTGAATTACCGGGGTGTTCCCACACCATGGCCTCTTCAATCACCTCACGGGGGGAAAGGTGAAGGGCGAAGGTAAAGGGTGAAGGGGGAAGGGGTGAAACACAATAAGGGTTTGTGTAAGTAACCTGCTCCCAATTCAACATATGAATTCTTTCTCTTTTCTTTAAGTTTTCCCCCCCGTAGCTTTCCCCAACTATCTATCACTCACCTGGTAATGACTGGTCAGAAGAGAGACCACCGTCCTGACAGGTTCGAGTCTCTAGGGCCCTCTGCTGGGGTTTAAAAATGACCTTTCCTCCCTTCTCCTAGTGAGTGCATACTCAGTGTTCAAAACACATGACCAGCACCTTACCTTACCAGCCCTTGTTAAACTATCAAATCAGTGGTCACTTTCACCCAAAGACCCATTTGTTTCTTGAATGAGTCATAACCCCAATTATTTGGGGGCGCCCGCTACACTAGTCAAGCCCCATGAATATTCTTCCTTAGTTGTGGCCACGGGGAAATGATTCATATCACTAACTACATGCGATGGAGCGTTCACATGCCTTGGATGTGAGGCTACGTCACATGACAGGCAGCATGGCTGTAGTCCTGTGTGTATCCCGAAACCCCATTGGGCCCCGACGCAGGCGGAGCACGCGCACACGCCAGCGCTTCGAAAAGCTTAAGGCGGGTCACCGTACCCTTTCATGTCAGCCAATCAGACGAGGGCAACCTGGGAGTGACTGTCAGGCCGAGCGGGCAAGCCAGGGCCAAACTGATGACGGCCGCTCACCCGGAGAGCTGCTGATCCGGTTTAATAAATTTTTATTGCCAAGGTTTCCTTCTCCGAGAACGAGCGTGCTGAAGGGAGGGACCAGGCGCTTTGCACGGGCAGATGAACACCACTCGTCACGCGCTCTTGCGACCTTTCTCCACTCTTGGCTTGTATTGAAGAGCGACGGGATGAAAGGCGTGAACGCTAGTGGGGTGGTTTTTTTGTTTTTTTTTGTGTCTTTTTATGGCAACCAAAGGGAAATGTTGGTTACCTGTTTTGTTTGTACTTTTTAAAACTAAGAACTTCCAATGGTTTATTTTCTGTTTTTGAACGTGTGTCTTAGTGATTACGCCGACTTCACAGATATTTAGTCTTTGGTAATGTTGAAGAATAGTAGGCCTATACGAAATTCCAGGGGGGGTGTTTGCATGCACTTTTTCGGGTTTTCGGTTCTGCTCGATGCAAAGAGACGTAAGACACCCCCACCTGCTCACTTTGACCTGTCCTGCCCCACATGTGGGTGCAGATAATTTATTTCATTTCACAAGTAGGGATATGCATGCACATCAAATGCGCCATTTGGTTGCTGATCACATGCGCACACGTCATCACTACTGGGGTTCTTGTCTGTAAATAGTAACCGCATGGCCCCCAACCCCGTGTGTCAGTGCAACACTTGTTTTATAGTCTAGTTTTGTTTGTTTGTGTCTTTTTTTTACGTGCTGGGGGCTTTTTTGACCATAAAATTTCCCGATGAAAAAAACCTCGGTAAAGCCATGCGGTTACTATTTACAGACAAGAACCCCAGTAGTGATGGGCGTTGTGCGCATGTGATCAGCAACCAAATGGCGCATTTGATGTGCATGCATATCCCTACTTGTGAAATGAAATAATTATCTGCACCCACATGTGGGGCAGGACAGGTTTAAAGTGGACGGTTAGGGTGTTTACGTTTTTGCATCGAGCAAAACCAAAACACCCGAAAAAATGATGCAAACACCCCCTGGAATTTCGTAACTTTTTTAATTTCCTTAGTCTTTTTTTTTT
>JAFLJL010017775.1:18269-64663 GCA_018398815.1 Conus ventricosus | reverse complement strand
CTTTTTAGTAATTGAATAAAAAGGGGCGAATCTTTGGGGTAATCAATGTGTCTACCATCCTGCTTCCCCTTTTTTACTACTTCTTTTCCAGGTTTTTTTATAAAATTCTTTCAGTGGGGGAAATTTTAAACAAAACTTTCTGTATCTTGAAAAGGGTTACTCTGCACCGGGATACGGGGGAAAAAAAGAGTCTTAAAAAAAACTCTAACAAAAAATTTTTTGAAAATTTCAAAAAACGGTAAACCCAAAAAAAAAGGGGGGCTTGCCCCAATTTTAAATTTTCCCTTTTTTTCATCATTATCCAAAAAGCTGTTTCATGAAATCTTCTGAATCCGATAATTTTTTTTGAATCTTTTAATTGCTTCGTTCTTTTTGGGGTGACAAAATCAAACATTTTTAAACGTTTGGTGCGGTTTCCTCCATAGTTTTTCCCAAAACAGCTGTTTTTTCATCAGCTTGAAAAAGTTTTTTTCCCGAACCCACTGTGATTTTTTTCTGAGATCAGGTTCTTCATGATGTATGGTTTCATAAACGTTTTTTGATAAAGCGATTATACGATGAACAGCTGTCAACTTCAAACCATGTTTTAAAAAAAAAAATTGTAGAATCTGTAATGACAGACAAAAATTTTTTTTGCGGGGGAAGTTAGGCAAAAATTTTAAAGGCGGCCCTTTTTTTCCCCCCTTGGTTTTCATTTTTAAAACTTTCTGCTGCTAATGGATACCCATTAGGCGGGTTCAGGGAGTTCATGAGGTATTCAAGTAACCTTCTAAAATAAAACCGCGCTTTTGGGCCCGGCGTCAAACTCCCCAACCATTTTAAATGCCTTTTGAATATTATTTGTACCTGTGTCCCTTTTAAATTTGGGGGGGGCCCGAAAAGGAATAAACGCCCATTGCCCACCAACAGTTTTGTTTGCTTCTAAATAAATAGAAATTTAAGACCTTTTACTGGGAATCAAAAATCGTCCAATTTTTTTTGTTTTTTTGGGGTTTTTTACAGAAATGGTGGGGACGCCATACAAAACCCTTTCCGCGCAATCCTTTTTAAAATAAACTAAATCTTTGGGTTTAAACCCGACAAAAAAATCAATCTGTACTCCATAAATTTAAAAGAAAGAAACCCAGCCATCCCGGGTGCAAAAAATTTAAAAAGCGGGGGAATCCAGGCTAAAATGTTTCATCCCGGGTTTTCCTAAATTTTTTCAAAGACGCCGCCAACAAACTTTTCCAGCCATAAAGTGGGAGTAAATGATATTTTTCCCACCCGTTTTAAAAAACTCTAAATTTTTGCCACCCCTCATGAGCAGCTGGAAATCAGAATCACTATGCCCTTTTTCTCTAAACTAGAAAAAACGCGCCTTTAGGGGGAATGTGTCTTCTTCAAACCTTTCCCAACTTTTTCCAGTTTTCAAAAGGGGGAAAACCCCCTTTTTCTAAAAGATTTTGGGTCAAAATATTCTTCCGTTTTTTGGGCAGGTTTTAAGGACATAGCCAGTGACTCTAAGCCCCAAATCATTTCTGCAAGAGTCATAAAAAGACATGTTATTTAAATGAAACACATTTTCCCTTTTTCCGATACTGTGAAAAGCATTTTTAAACCAAAGCCTGAAGGCATCGGTTCCCTGCTTTCATTTAAAAAATAGGGGCATAACCTCGCAATTTAATGAAAAATACGGGCAGCTTCCAGGGTTTTTTTTTTTCAAACTTTATTAAAAATTGCATTTACTGTTGCGCTCCTCTAAATTTTCCCAAACAATGTGATCATGGGCTCTTACTTTTGATTGGCTTTTCACTATTTTTAAAACCACAAACCCAACAATGGGGGGCGGGGAGTGATACTGTTTTGGTTTTTAAAGGCTTCACCCAAGTTTTCCCGATAAATTCAGATTTTTAAAACAGCATTACGCCCCCTTGCTAAAGGGTTTTAAGAAGAATTCCGGGCAGCATTAGGCCCCTAAAAAATTTGGGGTGCTAAAACCCCCCCAATCCGACCGACAATAATGAAGGCAAATAAACAAATTTTGATATTACCATTAAAAACTTTTTTTTCCGAATTTTTGTGGCGCTGGCCCTTTCATAAGGAAAAAATAACGCCCAAAAAGTCTGCGTAAACAACATAGGGAGAATTTGAAATTTTTTTTTTCCAGTTTTTAAAAAACTAACTTTACTCCCTTCGGGGGGCGAAATTAGTTCCGTCTTACAGTCAACGGGGGGGCCACAATGTTTCTTAGGGTTTCCTTTCGGCTTTAGCGATGGCATTCTTGTTAAAAAATTTTCTACAGAATTCCTTTTTTTTCCATGATCTTTTTAAATATGCCCCCAAATTTGTCTACTTTAGCGTGCGAACAAAGTGTTTAAAGGGGTAACCCTGCTGGGGGAAAACATCAGCATTAAATCAACATGGGTTTTTGTCTGGTTCGCCCTATTTTGGACCCGTTTTTGGACACTTTTAAACGGCTGTAATTTGTTTTTTTCCCATCCCATGTGTAATTTTTAACAGTTTTTTGGTTTGTTTTGTTTTTCAAAAGACAATTTTGTCTATACCAACAGAAAGGATATTTCCATCAAATTAAGATCAATTTAAAGTAATTTCCCAAAATTAACACTTTCTGCGGTTTTTCGGGGGTGATGCAGCCCTTTCCCAGAACACACCACATAAAACATTTTTTTGTCTGTATTCTTTTTGTTTATAACGGGTTTTTTTTTTGCTACCCCAAAGCGGGGGGAGGGGGAATGTAAAACCCCTTTCCTACAAATTTTGGGGCAAATTAAACCGTTAAAATCTGATCTCTAAGACTTTGCCCCCTGACCAACCAGAGCCTCCCCATTTTGGCTTCTTCGCGCCACATCAAACGTGTAAGCAGTTTTGCTGCCCCAAACCCGGGGGTTAAGTCTTAAGAGAAAAATAGTCCCTTTTTTTTTAGTTGAAACCCAGACCTTTTAGATTTTCTTTATTTATTTTTTATATAGGCATTTAAAAAAGCTAACATTACTTTAAATGGGGGGGTCCCAAATTTTCAGTTTAAACCCGGAACTTGAAAAAAATACAGAGCCCAACACTTGCCTGTAAAGTTTTTCTGGAAAAAATGACTTTTAAAACAAAATCATTCAGGCTCCCTTTATAAATTTTTTTGCATTGCTTTAAACAATTCCCCTGGGCCTTTTATAATTTTATCCCCTGCTTTAGTTTTTTTCTAACTCAAAATATTTTAAATTTTAAAACAAAAAAATAAATTTAAACAAAAATCGATTGGGCTTTTTTCCTTGGGGCTCATAAACTAAAGTATAAACACCCTTTGGCGGGGTTAATGGAGCTGTTTAGAGCAGAGTTTAAAGTTTCGTTTAAATTTTTTAAGCCCTTCCCCTTTTTTTTCTGCTCGGGGCTGGGTGGGTTTAAAAAAACTTGTCCCCTCGGGCCCTTTTTTTTGAAGTCAAACTTTTTTCTTTTGAGTCATCAAAATCGGGCCCTTTAAAAATTAAATTCTTCATCCTGATGTTTGAGTCAGCTAGTCTTTAAATTTAAATTTTCAGGGTTGAAGAACCCAATTTTAGCTTTTATTAAATTTTTAAACCCTAGCTTTTTTTCTTTTTGGGGTTTAGTTTTTTTTTTTTGCTAGCACACCTACGCAAAAGAACACCCGGCCCAGAGCAAAAAAAAACCGCCTAGAGGTAAAGCTGCGGGTCGCCTATGCCTGATGCTAAAGAAACCCAAAACTTGTTCCTGCTGATTCGGCGCTTATTTTGAAGCTCCCCCCATTAACATAGGTAAAAGCATTAAAGGCAGCAGAATAAACCCCGTTTGGTTTTGCTGTATTTTGAAAGGGGCCCGCCTATTTTTGTAGGGATTTTTTAATGTTGGGTTTAAACTAAAGGGTTTTTTTGCCGGGGGTTTTTTACTATCTCTTCTTTTTTGGCGACCTGGCCCCTGTTAAAGGGACATTTTGGGTAAACTTGAACCCAAAATCTTTTTTAAAAAAAGAAAAAAAATTTAGTATTCTATATCCCTCTAATCTGTTCTTTGGGAATATTTAAACTGTGTATCAATTAATAAAAACAAATGTACATTAAGTGGTTTATGGCTTCTTTTTCTTTCTCAATTTGAATGTTTACGTCTTTAAATAAACGTTCTCCTCCACTTCCATGCAACTGATTATCCTCTGTTGACCTTAGGTCAATCCATAAACCGTATTTTGATGTTAAATAATCATCAAGCCTAACACTGTGAAGGTGTAGATCTTTAGACGCAAGGTCTGCTGTTGGACTTCTACCCCTCCACCCCCAAACAATTTTCTTATTTCGTCAAAATGATGATAAGGTCTAAGTCCGCTAGCATAGATTTGGTTTAGGACTACCATCAATTGTACATTGCACTTTCGTTATTTTTGGATTAAAAAACTTTTCACTTGCTCTTGCGAATGGTTCTTCATCTTCACACAGCAATAAAATACCTTTAAAGCGATTTTACTGCGACACTAAGATTAAAATTCCATAATAGCGTCTGCCCTGCTTTAGGATATGTTGAATGATGACGCACGTTTTCGTAATATAATTACTAATTGTGACTCATATTGTTGCTCAATCCGCCTTGCTAAACTAGAGTTGCTAACAACATCAAACTCTAACGAGATGTCAGAAATGCTGTATTTGCTTCGGTGTCTGTTGATCTGATAACACGTTTGTAGTCATTAAAAGTTAGTTCGTATGACAATCTGTCTTTTAATGCCCACTTGTAAGTATGGGCATGCGCTTTTAACAACTCAAAATCTAGGGAATGGAAAAGCGATTTCCAAACGCATAACTTACAGCTAAAGCCTTTTTGCTGATTTTAGCATCTGCAGTTCGGCGTCTATTCTAAGTTTTAGTGCTTCTTCATTGCCGATTCCTTGAAACGCAAGATCATCCCTTTCATTCGCGTTAGCCATAGATCAGAATAGGTTAAAAATATGTCTGCATTGTGTAAAGAAAATACTTCTTTCCCCTCAAGTTTTATAGAATTTTCTTAACGATTGCCCGCCCCAGATTCTGGACAACTGTCTTTTTGGTCTGTTGTTGAAGCGAGTTCTATTTTGAAAGTAGCCGTGCAGAGCCTGGCACAATCAAATCATCCGCTCCTAGGTCTGGAAATTTAACAGTAAGAATTTGATCTGCATCAATAGTAGATGGATTATTTGGAACAGTAATATCCGTTTATTTCCCTTCACGCCACGGGGTTTTTTCAGCTTTCTATTGGGTCAAGAATCGAGCCATATCTGTTGACATTTTTATAAAACAAAATAAAAAGTTAATTATTTTAAAAACATGGCGGGAATTGACTTTGGAGATTATAATATTGATCCTGTAGACGCCAACATGGATGAAAGAACTCCTTTGACACAGCATCGCTCGGAGCTCTCATTGGAGGATGAAATAGCCGAAGGGAGCAAAGGCGTGAATTAACAGAAAGTAAAGTCAGATCATTATACCAAAGTTTAGAACTAGAACCTCCTGAAACTATATACCCTGGGGATTTTAAACTAAAAGATAACCATTTGTATTTTAGAACCGACAAAGGAGAATTGTTCCGCTTACGTTTAAACGAGACCCATCAAATTTGTAGCATGGAAAAATTACTCAAAAGCTCAGTGTGAGCGAGCGGAATCGCCTTGGCTTTACTAAACCAAAATTTGATACGGAGGCAGTCTTCTCTTCCCCTCTTCCAAAAAACGTTCCTCAAAAATAGATTAAAGGGGTTTAAAAAGAGAAAAATAAAAAAAGTGCGAACTCAGATGGGGCCCGACAAAAATCAAACAGGGCCACTCGTAACCTAAAAATTTGGGACCTAGATAAAAACGCATCAGAATTAAAACTTTCAACAACTGTTTTTAATAAAGGGTAAAAGGAAGAAAACCCCGTGAGTCACACCAGTAGGGCTGGGTTAAAAAAGAATTAAGGCTTCAAATTTGACAGAAGGATACAGAACCACTGGGCCTATACTAAGGTCCATTGGAATCAATTAATAGGGCCCTTTTAAAAAATTTTAATTTAAAAAACCTTTCCCTTTTAAGTCACTTTTTAGGCTTTCCCATACCCTTTCCCGTTGGGTTTCATAAGACCGTGGTGTCTTTCGTTTAAAGGTTTCAAGTTTAGTGGTGATCCCACTTACCTAATATCGAGGTCACCCGTTTTTTTTGCGGTTTTAAAATTTGTGGTAAATTGATTTACGGATATAAACAAGTTTATTTCTTTTGTCTCTAATTGAAATGTTTTTATTTAGGCGACACTTAATGGGCCAAAAAATTTTCTTTTAAATTTAGTTGGGGTTACTATTAGTAAGATAAAGACCAAGTAATCCTAGGCCAGTTAATCCAAAAACAAGTGCTGTCTTTCATATTCATGGCATCGCGAACAAAGTCCACGCCCTTCAACAGTCCTTGGGCTTTGAACCCCGGGGATTGGATGACTTATTCTTGGGTGTTTTTTTATTGTTTGTAAATTACTGGCTCAGAATTTATATGTTTTTCCCAACCTTCTGTTCATTACCTGCTACAAGATTTCATTGTTTGTAGTTTATTTATTGTTCCTACCTGGAGTCTGAGGTCAAAGGCAGCATGTATAAACCAGTGCCAACAGCAAAGTCTACTTTCGATCTTGCGTATTGTAAAACATTTTGGTACCTTTTAATACTTAAGGTAAATCAACTGTAGAATTAAGGGTCCTCTAAATTGCTAAGTATTGTTTTTGTGCATCAAGCCAGTAGAAGAATCAGTTATGCTCGATCTCGCTTGTGCTTGCGAACCTAGCAAACACCAAACGTAAGTACGAATAGAGTCGTTTATTCGTTCTATTCCCGCTTTAGTTAACCCCTCAGATATGTCTAAGATAAATGTTGCCATGCTGTTTTGCTCTTCCCTCTATGGCCCCCAAGGGTGAACGCCTTGCCTGAAGAGAAAGATGTGTAAGGAGGATTCCAGTCATAGTTATACTTTCTGCGCCGCCCCAATAATAAGGGTGCCTAAGCCCATGATTAAGATCCACTTTTGTCTAAAGTCTGTCTTAACATTAATATGAATTCGTTACAAACCCTTTAAAAAGTCTTCATGTCTATTCTGTTCTGAATGGATTAAACGTTTTGTCATTGGTAATGGCGCTCGCAGTTCAGTCAAAATACGTTGAAGGTGTAATAAAAATGAAATTTGTACACTGACCCCACCAAAGGATCAGGATGATTTAAATGATTAGCATACGATACTCCACACCCAGTTGTTGCACAAAACACAGCAAAGTTTAACTGGTCTGATAAAACTGCATCGGATGGCTAAACCACACTTTTGCGATGTAGTCTTTTTAATAGGGGGGTAAGATATCTGCTTAATGGAGTACTCACCTTTTAATGTAAAGTGACAGTCTGGGTCACAGCAATGTCAAGAGTATCATTCTAATAATTTTTAAGATTGAAAGTGGGGCCCAAACAAAAATATTTTGCATCTTTAGTATATTTGAACGCACTCATTTTTTATTTTGTTTAAAAAATGTTTGTAACAATAACAACTCAAGACAGTCCTCGTTTTTAGAACATGCTATTGATAACGATTGCGGAACCAAAATGGTCGCACCCCCATGAAATATTCTACAAATCTAGGGTTTTAATATAACCGAAGCCAAGGGGAATAAAAAGATTAAAAAATATGAAAGTGGAAGAGACGAAGTTAAACAGTTAACAATACCTGATGGTTATTACGGGTTTTGCTCACTAAAAGAACAATGAGTAACTTAGACATTACTCCAAAACTTAACAATGCAAATCTAAAAACAATGTTAACATTCAAGCCTGAAGCAGCAAGTTACGATTTTGATAAGAGCTAGCTAAAATGTTAGGCTTTGAAACTGACAGTCAGGACTTTCATAGTTTTAGTGTTACACCCAGACAAAACTACTTTTGAGGGGAAAGTCCGCTCAATCTTGCTTTTACATTCATTACTCTATTTTCATTTAGATGAGCTAAGCACTGATGAAAACTATATGATGGAAGGCCCTCAATGTTTTAAGAGCTCTTCCATCAGGAAAGCTGCATATTGCAATTATGAAATTATACAATTCCCTAATTTTCGTTTTTAAAAAATTAGTTTTTGGGAGGGTCCGGGTCATTAATATAAAAATCAAAGACAAAACAGGGAAAGTCGTAAAATGGATAACCTGCACATTGTTTTGGAAATAAAATAATAAGTTGTACTAAAAAATGTCGCGTGGGCCAGAAGAACCGGTTACATTAGCGCCTGTGAGGGTATAATTTAGAATTAAAGACCCTTTCAGACGTTACAGACTTTAACAGAATGGTGAGATAGGCACTTTGTATGGGTTTGAGTACACTAAAGATGGTGATTATAAACGCAAAGAGGGTTTGGGGACAACAAAAAGTTCCTAAACTAGAACAACTGCGCAATCTAGAAGCAAATAATGTTTGGGCCCTATGAAATAAAATATTCGAAACCACCTCAAATGGCATTAGAACCTATTTAAATGGGAAATAAAATTTGAATTCATAAGCCCATTTACATTTTTTAGCCGTCAAAAAGTTTCAGAAAAGCATTCAACTCTGGCCCTTTACATGAAAGTCTTATCCGGACGACAATAGTCGGAAAGAGAAAGAAAATCACCGTAGAAAAAACAGTAATCCTCACAAAAAGAAACGTTTAAAAAGCTTCTAAAATTACAGTTTTTCAGCAGAAAATTAGGAAAACGTTACATATATTTGAAATTTCTTTTAAAAGGGGAGAGGGATGGGGTTTTGGGGTTAAACAATCTAAATCTTTTATGCCACCTTGTAATAATGGGGCATGCGCTTTTTAAACAACTCAAAATCTAAGGGGAATGGAAAAAGCGATTTCCAAACGCATAACGTCCGCAAAGCCTTTGCTGTTTTAGGCATCTGCAGTTCGGCGTCCTATTCTACAGTTTAGTGCTTCTCTTCATTAACCAATTCCCTTGAAACGCAAGATCCCCCCCCCCCCCCCTTCCCTTTCAATTTGCGTTAGCCATGGATCAGAATAGTTAAAAATAATGTCCTGCATTGGTTGTAAAGAAAATACTTCATTCCCCTCAAGTTTTTATAATAGAAATTTTTCTTAAAACGATTGCCCGCCCTAGATGCTGACAACTGTTCTTTTTGGGTCTGTTGTTGAAGCGAGTTCTATTTTGAAGTAGCCTGCAGCCCTGGCAACAACAAATCATGCATCCCCGCTCCTAGGTCTGGAAATTTAACAGTAAAATTTGATCCGCATCAATAGTAATGATTATTTGGAACAGTAATTCCCGTTATTTCCCTCAACGCCAAGGGGTTCTATCAGCTTTCTATGTGGGTCAAGAATCGAGCCATATACTTGTGGACATTTTTATAAAAACAAAATAAAAAGTTAATTATTTAAAAACATGGCGGGAATTGACTTTGGAGATTATGATATTTGACCTGTAAGACCGCCAACAGGAATGAAAGAACTCTTGAACAACAGCATCGCTCGGAGCTCTCATTGTAGATGAAATAGCCGAAGGGAGCAAGGCGTGAGAATTAACAGAAAGTAAAGTCAGATCATTATACCAAAGTTTTAGAACTAGAACCTCCTGAAACGCAAATACCCTGATGATTTTTAAACTAAAAGATAACCATTTGTAGTTTAGAACCGACAAAGGAGAACCTTGTCCGCTATACGTTTAAAACGAGACACCATCAAAGTTGTAAAAATGGTACAATTAAACAAAAGCTCAGTGCGAGCGAGCGGAATCGCCTTGGCTTTACTGAACCAAAATAGATGTGGAAGCAGTTGCTAAACTTCAAAACATACAACAAAAACTCCCAACAGAACCCCAAAATATAGAACTTTTCAAGATTCAGGTCCCAAACATAGAACGAAAACAATAAATACTATAGACGTAATCACTGAAGAAAGAAGAAACCGTCATTAAAAACATAGATGTTCCGCCGATACATCAATAAATAACAGCCTTAATACTAATTTAAAAAAAATAACCAAAGATGAATTAAAAAAATATTAGCGAGAACTGGATGAACTAAATGAGCATTAGAAAAAGAGAAAAAAAAACTCGCTGAGGCTGACACGCCAACTTAGGCCGCAATGTTAAAGAAGGAAAAAAACAAAGACTAAAAGAGCTTAGTAAACCAAGATCAGCAATAATACCAAGAGTTGTCTACTACCCAAGGAACAATTTCCGAACTCAAGTGAGCAAATAAGAGAAACTATCCGAAGAATTTATATGAAAACACAACGCTAGCAGAACGAATAAGAAACATCACTGTTTAGAGAGCAGGGAGTCACATAAGCAACCGTTATAACTGCCTTAGGATTTGCACTAAGTAAGTTGGTGATGGCTATTACGGCGGGGGTGGAGGCAAAGTCAGTGCCTCCATCGCCTACACCTAATTAATATCATGGTAATTAAACAGCTGATCATCTTGCGAGTTTTTAAAAAAATTAGCCGGGAAAGCTATAACTCTTTGCCAGGTATATTAGGGAGTGTTATTAGCTGGCATTTGTCTACTGACAAGCAAAGTAGTTGGCTTTATATGCCGAGCACTTAGGGACTTTAGTTCTCTTAATAGTTGGGTTACTATTTAGTAAAGATAAAGACCTAGTACTCCTAGGGCAGTTTAATCCAACAACAAGTGCTGTCTTTTCGTATTCATGGTCATCGCGAACAAAGTCCACGACCTTCAACAGTTCTTTGGGCTTGAACCCGGGGAATTGGATTACTTATTCTGGTGTTTTTTATATTGTTTTGTAATATACTGGCTCAGAATTTATATCGTTTATATCGTTTTTTTCCCACCCTTCTGTTCATTGCCTGCCACAAGGATTTCCATTGTTGTAGTTTATTAATTGTTCCTACCTGGAGTCTGAGGTCAGAAGGTAAGCATGTATAAACCAGTGCCAACAGCAAAGTCTACATACGATCTTGCGAATTGTAAAACATTTGTGTACCTTTTAATACGTTGAAGGCAAAAATCAACTGTAGAATGAATGGCGTCCTCTAAATTTGCTAAGTATTGATTTTGTGCATCAAAGGCCATTAGAAGAATCAGTTTTATAGCTCGTTCTCGCTTGTGCTTGCGATCCTAGCAAACACCAAACGTAAGTACGAATAGAGTCGGTTTATTTATCGATTCTATTCCGCTTTAGAGTTAAGCCCTCAGATAATTCTAAGATAAATGTTGTCCATGCTGTTTTTATCTCTTGCTCTATGGACCCGAGGGGAACAACCTGTGCCAGTAAGAGAAAGATGTGTAAGGAGATCCCAGTCATAGTTATACATTGATCGTGCACGCCCAATAATAAGGGGTGCCTAAGCCATGATTAAGATCCGACATTTGTCTAAATCTGGACTTAAACATATTATTGAATTCGTTACAGATTCTTCAAAAGCCTTCCATGTCTAGTCGTTGCTGAATGGATACAACGTTATTGTCTTTGGTAATGGCGCTCGCAGTTCAGTCAAAATACGTCTGACAGGTGTAATAAAATGAAAACTGTACACTGACCTCACCAAAGGATCAGAAATGACTTAAATGATTAGCATACGACACTCCACACCTCAGTGATGCGCAAAACACAGCAAAGTTTTAACTGGTTCTGATAAAACTGCAACGGATGACTAACCACACTTTTGGGATCGGGTCGTTTTAAAAGGGGGTTAAGAAGCTCTTCATGGAGTACACCACCTTTTTAATGAAAAGTGACAGTCCTGGGCACAGCAATGTCCCCAATGAGTATCAGTTGCTATATTTTAAAGATTGAGGTGGCGGCCCAACAAAATATTTTGCTATCTTATATATTTGAACGCACTCATTTTTATTTCGTTTAAAAATGTTTGTAACAATAACAAAACCCAAGACAGTCCTTCGTTTTTTTAGAACATGCTGTTTAGGAACATTGGCGAACCAAATGTCGCGCAACCATGAAATATTCTACAAGTCGTCTGGTTGAATATAACTGAAGCCAAGGGGGGAATAATAAGATTAAAAAATATGAAAGGGGAAGCGACGAAGTTCGCCATTAACAATACCAGAGAACAGAATATGCCGACTCTACGCCACATTCGCCCTCACCCAGTTACGGGCGACAGTGACCGTAGAGTTTGGCCCAATATTCCCAGATCCTGACAAGTACCAAAAAATTAACGACCCTACAAACAAACATTGACTGTGCAGGGTTATCCGTTTTCAATACTAATTTACTAAACTTTTCAGATTCAGTTTTGTTTAATCCTATGTTTTACCTGGTCATTTCAATAACATCATTTTTATTTCGCGCAAACATTCTTCCAAATGATCCTTTGTCTTTCATGTGAAATAGAACTACAGTCTTTTAAACTGTTCTCTAAAAGTCTTTTAAAACCGAGTTATATATTTCGGACATAAAAACCACACACTTATCCCAGCATGTTTTTTTCCGCTGAAAGCTAGTTTCGACAAATGTGTTTCCTCTTTTTAACTATGTCTCTTTCTGGCCGAACCAGTCCATCTATAATAATATGTCTGCGTTCCTTCAAACAGTCTAAAAACTGTTCTAACACTCACTCAGTTTATTGTAGATTAACTAAAAATAGTTTTATCAGTCCATATAAACCCTCTATCATGATATCTTTGTTCATTTAAGTGTTGGACAAAAACCATCAATATGATTAAAATTATAAAACGATAACTGTTTGTAACATGTCGAGGATAAATAATTGTTTTTCCACAACCAGTTTTGCCCACAAAATCAATGAGCAATGAGGAGTTTTTGTCATAAAGTTTAACTGCACCACTAGTTTTAATATAACAGAGTTTAATCTAATTCAGTATTATTTTTATCATACTCCTCCGTCAAACTTGTTCATAATAAACCCCTATGAGCCTAAATGTGTAAGATTAATCCGAATTTAGGGTCCTGTAAGATTGTTTCTATTTAAGTCAACAGTGATTTGTTCTTGTTGTTATGATCTTAATATCCTCGTCCTCGCCATTGTAAGAACGACGATGGTACCGTTAATGAGGGCGTTTAAAACGACTAAGTTTTGCCAGCTAATAATAATCCTTTATAAAGGTCCATCACTAACGCCACAACCCCATCCCTCTCTCCACAATCTTTAAAGACAGAAATTTCAAATATCATTGTGACCGTGTCTCCTAATTTTCACACTGCTTGGAAAGAACGTAATTTTGTTGAAAGCTTTTTTTACAACCGTGTTTTCTTTTCTTGTGGAGGATGTACTGTTGTTCCATTACGGTGCGTATTTCATTTTCTGTTCCCGACTATATATCGACACGGTATAAGTCTTACATGTAAAGGGCCAGAATTGAATGCTTTTCTGAAAACTTTTTTGACGGCCAAAAAATGTAATGGCTTATGAATTCAAATTTATTTCCCCAATCAAAATATGGTTCTAAGTGCCATGTAGGTCAGGTTTTCGAACTATTTTATATTCATACTGCCAACATTATTTGCTTCTAGATTGCGTAGTTGTGTTCAGTTTAGGAAACCGTTTGTTGTCGTCAACCTCTTCTGCGATATAATCACCATCTTTAGTTACTCAAAACCATACAAAGTGCCTATACTCACACACCATTCTGTTCAAAGTCTTAACGTCTGCAAAGGTCTATTAATTCGTAAAGTTAACACCTCACAGGCGCTAATGTAACTCCTGGAGTCATCTGGCCCGACGCACGCGACATTTTTAGTACGCAATATTATTTTATTTCCAAAACAATGTGCAGGTTATCGCATTTCACAACTTTTTTTCCTGCTTTGTCTTTGATTTCTATATTAAATGATCCGAACCCTCCCACAAACTAATCTTTTAAAACTGTATAATTCGGGAATCGTATAATTATCAAAAATCGCAAATATGCTGCTATCCTCCCTGACGGAAGAGCTCTAAAACTGTTTGAGGGCCTTCCATCATATAAGTTTTTCATCAGCAGTCAGCCTCATCCAAAAATGAACATAGATAATGAATGGAATGCAAGATCGAGAGAATTTTCCACCTCATAAGTATTAGTCTGGTCCAGCTATAAAACTAAGAGTTGGGTAAATTGCTAGTTTGTAAAGCCTCTAACAGTTTAGCTAGCTCTCTATCAAAAAGTAAGATTTCCTTCGCTTCAAGCTTTAAATATGTTAACATTGTTTTTAGATTTGCATTGTTAAGTTTGAGAGTAATGTCAAGTTACCATTGCTTCTTTTAGTGAGCAAAACCCGTATAACCATCAGTATTGTTTTAACTGCTCATTTTGGTCCGCACTGTTAACTTTTTAGAACCTTATTATCTTCTTGGCTTGCTTATAGTAAACCATACGACATTGTAAAATATTTCATGAGCGCTACCGTTTGGCCCCGGAAAAAGGGGGGAAATAAGTTGGGGGGGGGGGGGAGCAATTGTTATCAATAGCCAAATGTCTAAAAACGAAGGGCGGTCTTGAGTTTGTTATGTTACAAACATTTTTTAAAACAAATTAAAAATGAGTGCATTCAATAACTGGCGCAAATATCTGTTTGGGGCCGCATACAATCTTCAAAATATAGCAACTGATACTCTTGACATTGCTGTGGCCCAACTGCCTCTTTTCTTCAAAAGTGTGTACATCCATTGAAGAGCTATCCTTAACCCCCCTATATTGAAAAAGAGCACATCCAAAAGCGTGGTTTAGTCATCCGCATGCAGTTTTTATCAGAACCAGTTAAACTTTGCTGTGTTTTGCCTTCAACTGGTGTGGAGTGGCGTATCCTGATCATTTAATCACCATGATCCTTTGGCGAGGTCATGTACCGATTTCAATTTCTATTACAACTTCAGATACGTATTTTGACTGAACTGCAAGCGCCATTACCGATGACAAATCGTTTAATAATCCCATTTAGCAACAGAAATAGACATGAAAAGAAAAGGGGGGGGGGGGGGGCCTTTTGAAAGGAATCCTGTAACGAATTCAATATCTAACATCAAGACAGACTTTAGACAAAAGTTGGATCATAATCATGGCATAGGGCGTCATTAATTTTTTCAGGCAACGCACAGAAAGTATACTTTGACCGGCGTTCTCCTTTCCAGAAATGTTGAGAGCCCTGGTCCATAGAGCAGAGCATAAAACAGCAAGGACAACATTTATCTTAGAACACTTCTAAGGGCCAACTAAGGGCGGGAATAGAACGAATAAACGACCTCTATTCGTAACTTACGTTTGGGTGTTTGCTAGGGTTCCAAGCACAGGCAAGATCGCGAGCATAACTGATCCTTCTACTTCTGCTTGAACTGCGCCAAAAACAATACTTAGCAAATTTAGAGACGCCATTAATTCTAAACTGTTTGATTTGCCTTTCAGTATTCAAAGGTACCAACATGTTTTATTACAAACGCAAGATCGAAAGTAGACTTTGCTGTTGGCAACGTTTATACATGCTGCCATTCTGACCTCAACTCCAGGTAGGAATAATAATAAACTATAAAAGGAAATTCTTATAGCAGGCAATGACAAAGGTTGGGAAAAACGAACATAATTCTGGGCCCAGTAATATAACAAACAATAAAAGAACGCCCAGATAAGTCATCTAATTCCCGAAGTCCAACGCCCCCACAGGTCATTGGAAGACTCAGCAAAGCTCGCGACTCGTTCGCGACATGACCATGAATATGAAAAGACAGCGCTTGTTCTTGGATTAACTGGCGATAGGATTTACTTGCTCTTTATCTTACTAATAGTAACCCAACTATTACGAGAACTAATGTCCATAAGTGCTCGGCCATAAAGCCCAACTACAATTGCTTGCTGTAGACAAAAGCCACTAACAATACCTCCAATATACCCCGGTAACGAGTCTATAGCTTTACTGGCTAATTTTTTTAATAATCTCGCAAGATCATCAAGCTGTTTTTTTTACCCATAGATTTATCAGGCGAAGGCGCGGAGGCACTGAACTTTGCTCTCCACCACCGCCTTAAAGCCATCACCATGACTTATTGCAAAATTCCTAAGGCTGTTATATAACGCTTGCCAATGTGACTTCCCTGCTCTCTTAAACAATGTTCTTTATTCGTTCTGCTAAGTGTCGTGTCTTCATATAAAATTTTTTCGATAGTTTCTCTTATTCCTATTCACTAGAGTTTCGTAATTGGTCCCCGGTTAGTAGTTTCACTTCAAGTCTTGCTGAACTTTCTTGTTCAAGATTTTTTTAAGTCTTGTCCTATTATTCTTCTTTAATATCAGGCCCTAAGTTGGCGTCTCAGCCTCAACGATTTTTTCTTTTTCTCTTTTTATATGCTCCTCTAGTTCACCTATTTTGCTAAATTGTTTGTTAATTAATATCGCCTTTGATGGTCTTAAGTACGATCAAGGGCTACTAATTCTCGCAATAGGCAATGGGGAAATCATTAATTGTTTTAACGCTGTTTCTTCTGAAAAACTGGTTTCTTTCTGCTTCTATTGTATTTATTAATTCGCCTGGCTGATTGATTTAATTCTTTAAGTCCATGTTTTGCACTTGGTATCTGTTGGAGTTCTTGTGTGGTGTTTTGAAGTTTAGCAACTGCCTCCGCCCTTAATTTTCGGTCCTAGCAATGCCAAGGCGATTTGAATCATCACACTGAGTCCTAGTTTCCTAAATTGAACCCACGGCTAAAAACTTGGATGGTCGGGAGTTTAGTTGAAAGCCGAACGAAGTTGCCCTTGGATCGTTTTTAACAGAACAAAAGGTGACCAATCTTTTTAATTCAAAAATCATTTGGTCTATAATTCGGGAGGTTCTTGACCTAAACTTTTTGTAAAATGCTTCGACTGTACCTTGCTGTTATTCACGCTGCATTGAGAGCGTTGAGCGATGCTGTGGTCAAAGGGACATTCAACTCATGTCGTCTCTCCCTCGATCAAAAACATCATAATCTTCTTTCGCCTTCAATCCTGCCATGTTTTTCAAATAATTATCTTTTTATTTTTGTTTATAAAAAAATGTCGCAAGCATATGCTCGAGTCTTGACCCGTATAGAAAGCGAAAGAACCCCTTGCGTGAGGGTAATTAACGAATATTACTGTTCCAAATAATTCCATCTACTATTAAGCAGATCAAATTCTTACGTCATATTTCCGGACCAGGAGCTAAGATGAAGTGATTTGTGCCAGGCTCTGGCGCGTCTTACATTCAAAACTAGTACTTGATTCAACAACAGACACAACTGACAGTTTTGTCCCAGAATTTTGGGCGGGCAATTGTTAAAGAAAATTTCTATAATACTTGAGGCAAGAAATATTTTTCTTTACACAATGCAGGACATATTTTTAAACTTCTATTCTGATCAATGGCTAACCGCGAATGAAAGGGCTGATCTTTGCGTTTCAAGAATAGAAAATGAAGAAGCACTAAAACAGAGAATAGGTGCCGGCAGATACCTAAAGACCGGCAAAAGTATGTGCTGTAAAATTTGCGTTTGGAAATCGCTTTTCCATTCCCTTAGATTTTGAGTTGTTAAAAAGCGCATGCCCCCATACTTTCAAGAGCATAAAAGACAGATTGTCATATGAACTACCTTTTAACGAATCCAAACGTGTATCAGATCAACAAACACGAAGCAATGTACATCATTTCTGACATCTCGTTAGAGAGTTTGACGTTGTTAGCAACCCTAATTTAGCAAGGCTGAGTGACAACAATATCAGTCAAATTAGCAATATATTACGAAGAGTAATTCACATACAACATATCCTAGAAGCAGGCAGACACTATATGGAATTTTAGTTTTAGCGTCTCAGCAAGATCGCTTAAAAGTATTTTAATTGCTGTGTGAAGATAAGAACCATTCACAAGAGAAGTGAAAAAAGTTTTTTTAATCCAAAATAAACGAAAGTACAATGTTCGATTGAGGGCAGTCCTAACCAAAACTAATGCTAGCGGGCTTAAAACCTTATCAGCATTTTGATGAATAAGAAAACTGTTTTTGGAGAGGGAGTGTAGAAATCCAACAGTTGACCTTGTGGCTAAAGATCTACACCTCCAGCGTAAGACTTGATGATTATTTAACAACAAAATACGGTTTATGTGACCTAAGGTCAACGGAGGATAATCATTGCATGGAAGCGGAGAACTGTGAGAGACGTAATAATCTTTCAAAATGATAAAGAAGAAGAAGCCATAAACCGCTTAAATGTACATTTGGGTTTTTAATATTATGATGCCCACTGCTATTAAAAAAATAGCCGATTAGAAGATATAGTATACTAATTATTTTATTTTATAAAAAGCATGTCTGTTCAAGGTTTATCCAAAATGTGCCTACAGCCGCGCCCGCCAAAAGAAGAATACAGGCAAATTCTGGCTGTTATAGAACCCCCTCTGAAGTAAAGACTGTAGATTAACACACATTACGCAAAGGCAAGCAGTACTAGAGCACGACTTTCAAAATACAGCAAAACCAACAAGGTATTCTGCTGCCTTTAATGCTGTTACATATGTTAATACTGGAGCATCGACTATAAGTGCTCTATAAGCAGGAACGATGTTGGTCTCTTACAACAGGCATAGGCGCGACCCGCAGCTTTACCCTCTAGGAGGTTTGTCTTTACTTCCGGTCTGTGTTTCATAAGCTTAAGTGCGGCTGGCAAAAAATTAAAAACTAAACTCCAAAAGCACACAGCTAGGTTCAAACTTATAACAGCTAAACTAGCGCTCGTTTAAACTGACAATAAATAAAGCGCTAGTTGACTGCAAACATCACGGTGAAAGAATTTAATTCGTTTACAGTGCCGATTTGATGACAACAAAAACAAAAGTTTGATCTTCAAAGAAATGCGGGGACAAGTTGTTCTCAACAGCCAACCCCGAGCAATAAAAAAGGAATGCTTAAAAAAAGTAAACGGACATTAAACTTGTTCTAAACAGCTCACATTAACAACGCCAAAGGGTTTTTATATTAAAATACTTTAGTTTATGAGACCCAAGCGCAAAAAGACCGTTTGATATTGGTTCTGATAAAGTATTTTTTTTTTAATTAAATAAATATTTTGGCTTAGAAAAGAAAGGACAGCATGGATAAGATATATGAAGGACAAGAACGAATTGTTTGAAGAATGCTCGAGAGAGAGCGTTTATCAAGAGCACTGAATGATATTGATTTAGAAGTCATTGACCCAACAAACGTACACCAAGTGTTGTACATGCTATTTCTCAAGTTCCAAGTGAACTAACAATAGACCCCGCCAGTTAAAGTAATGTATGTTTTAATCGACTATATAACAATAAAATGAAGAATATCTGGAATTTGGGTCTCAACTAAACAACAGATATACTTTCCTCTAATGACTTAACACCCTGGCAGACGAGCTGCTACACAGTTTAACCTGCCGCTGAAGAAGCAAAAATGAGAGGCTCTGGTTGGTCAGGAGGGCGAAGTCATTAGAGATTAGATTAAAACAGCTAATATGCACCGATTGTAGGCAAGGCTTACATTCCGCTACCTCGGGAGTTGGTTTTTAAAGAGAGCAGTTTTAAACATAAAAAATTCAGACAACAAATGTTTTCATGTGGGTGCGTCTTTGCAAGCTGCATCATGTCCAGCGAACAACGCTGAGAGAGTGACTAAACTCTCGCAATACGCCAAAGATCTAACTTCAATGAATATCCTTTTCCCTGTTAGTGTAGACCAAATTGATCAGTTTGAAAACAAAACAACCCAATAACTGTTTTAATGTCACACATGGGATGAGGGAAACAATTTGGTGCCAATTAAAGTGTCCAAGAACATCCAACAATATGCAACCCAGCCAAGGAATCCCTGTGGATACTTACCTCCAAATTTTCCGCCATCAGGGCTGCCCCATTACACATTGAGAACGCACAATGAGCAAATTTATTAGCGCATACTCAAAGCATGAACTTAACAAGAATTCTGTAGAAAATGATTTAACAAGAATTCATCTTTCAAGCCCGCGCTTGAACCTATCAAACATTGTAAAAGTTTCTGTAGACTGTAAGACAGAACAAACTACGAGACCGTACGCACCCGCCATGATCTAAAGTAAGGATTTAAGAACTGAAACGGCTGCAAAACTTCTCCAAAGTTGTTAACGTACCGGCAGACTTTGAATCACATCATTGTTCCTTATGAAAGGCCAGCGCCACAAAAACTTCGAAAACAGTCTTTAATGAGTAATCATCAAATTTGTTCATTTGGCTTCCATTGTTGTCAGTTCGGGATGGCGGTTCATTCAGAGCCAGAATTAATATAGAGGACCTAATGCTGCAAAATATAACTTCTTAGAAACGCATGCAGCAAGTGGCGCCACTGACTGTTCTAATAATCTAAAACTTATCAGAAATCAAATGGCACCTAAGACCAACAACATATGACTTCAGGCCACACTTGTTGGGTTGGTGGTTTAGAGCTAACGCCCAAGAGTGTAAAACCCCACGTAAAGAGACCATGATCACATTATGAAGTTTAGAGGTGCAAGCGCTCAGTAAATGCAATCTTCAACTAAAGTTTGATCCAAAGACATGAATCTGCCTGTATTCTTTCATAACTTGCGAGGTTACGACTTCATCTTATAATGAAAGCAGTGGAAATGCCTTCAGCGTGTCAAGCATTGCACAGTCCATCAGAAAAGTACATGTGCTTAAATTAAATAACAAGTCCCTTTTTTATGAATCTAGCAACACAGATGGGCACATTAGAGGCACTGGCTATGTCCTTAAAGTCCTCCCAATAACAGAAAGAATATTTTGACTCAACTCTTGTAGAAAGAGCGTTTATCCTTATGAGTACATGAACAGTTTGGGAAAGGTTGACGAAGATACACTTCCGCTAAAGGCGCGTTCTTTTTCGAGTCTTAGAGGAAGGACATCAGTGATTCTGATTACCACATGCTCTAGAGCCGTGGCAAAAGTTAGAGTAAAACGTGGGAGACTATCATGGATTCATACTTGATGGCAGATGTAGTTTGGTTGGCGGACGTACTTGCAAATTATAGAAAGACCTGCATGAAACATTACATTTGGATCCTGCGCATTACATTTGCGCCCGGATTAGCTGGGACGCTTTCTTAAAGTTACTGGAGTACAATGATTTATTGTCTGACCTACCAAAAGATTCAGATGTTGAAAACGGATGCCGTCGGGGAATTAGTATGGCGTCGCATTCAGTACTGTAAACGCAAACAACAAATACTTGGACGACTATGACCGAGTAAAAGGACCAACTATCTCATGTATTTAGACGCAAACATCTGTATGGTTGGGCAATGGCGCAATCACTTCCATTACGTACTTCAAGATGTACACCAGGTCGAATAATAACAAAAGGCATTAAGTGGTGGAACAGTTTAACGCCCGATCAGCAGCGTGGCTTCATTCTAAGTTTGACTTAGAAATCCTCATGAACTTCCATGACCTGCATATGACTACCCATTAGCAGCAGAAAGTCTAAAGACTGGAATCCAAGAGAACGCACCTAAACTTGTGCCAATCTTCGAGGCAAAAAAATTATGTCTGTCATTACAGACATCTACAATTGTATTAAGACATGGAGTTGAAGTTAACAGCTGTTCACGTATAACGCTTTTTGATCAAGAACTGTTCATGAACCATACTATGAAGAAACCTGATCCAGAACTAAATCCCTACAGATGCTTCAGAAAAAGACTTTTTTCAAGTTGATGATCACGCTGCTTTGAAAGACTATGGCAAATCCGCACAAGCCAAAGATTCGAATGGTCCCACCAAAGAGAACGAAGCAATTAAGCTACTTCCAACCTAATTATCAGGACTTTAGAAGATTTTCATGATCATCTTTTTGGCATAATTATGGAAAAAAAAGAAAGTCAAATTAGACAAACCGTATTATTGGGTTTTACTGTTTAGAATATCATAGCTTTTTGATGTAGAGTTCTTATGACTACTTTAAGCCCTCGTATCCCGAGTCCAGAGTACATTACACAGAGACAGATAGTTTTGTTATAGATATCCCCTACGGAGACATCTATAAAGACAGGAAACCGAAGGGGCTAAAGGCCGAAGCAGGATGGTATGATGACATCTGATTACCCTAAAGATTCGCCTTTGCATTCATCCGTTATAAGAAGGTTTTAGGAAAAGATGAAGGATTGAATTACTGGAAAGGTGATCAAGGAGTATGTGGGGGTTAAGGTCAAAAATGTACAGTATTTCGAGCCAGAGAAAATCATTAAGAAAGAAAAGGGAATATCATCGCAGCGTTGTGCATTCAAACATATCACATGACAACTACAAAGAAGCAAGTTTGGAATAAGACTTTTCATCATGACAACGAAAACTGCGATCTAATCAACTTGGAGATCAACACACAGTTGTAACAAAGAAGTCATTAGATTAGAACAAACACAAAACGGGTGTTTTGTTAATCCAGAGTTTTCATATGCAATTGGGCACTGGAGAACCGAAAAGTTAATTAAAGCGGAACTGTGTCTGGCGGAATATCTGCAGTATCTTCTTCACAAAAGATCTTTTGAGGAGCTGTTGTTTGTTGTGTCAGTTCACGAAATAATACACGGGCGGATTCATTTTTACAATTCCTTTTATTTTCGTACGGTCAACACTCCAAATTGGAGCCGGTGCCCTGATGCGAGTGTCCCCTCTCTGCTTCCCCCGTAAATTAAGGTACCCTTACTTTCAATCCAAAAGGTAATAGTGGCTGGATGAACTGACGTCTCCTTCAGCAACTTTATTGTTTTTTCCGGGGATGGCGGTACTGGGTGTTAGGCCGTTAAAATGCTTCATTATTCATTGCGCGCAAAACTGAGGCAAATCCTCTAACCCATTCTGTGTTGCGAGAATTGCAATCACTCCTCTGTGATACGGTAGGAAAAAGTTTTCAGCTAACTGTTTGTTAAAGTTTTCGACTAAAGCCTGTGATCTATGAACTCCTGGAATGCCTCTTTTATTGGCAACTCCTAGGTTTCAACAATAATTGATTCACTTGGCCTATAAATTTCTTCCATCATCGACTTGAATCTGCAGGGAGAAGTTAAGGGCTCGCCTGGTATACAGCTGTATGGCAACAGCAACAGCAAAGCACTCTTTTGTGTTAATGGTTCGCATCTTTGTATCTTGAAGCCATGTCAATGACTGTGATGCGTACTTAATCATTGTCGTCTAATCTATCAGAGGTAAATATAGAAGATCCAATTGATGGTGTCGTGTTGGAGTTGTTTAACAAAGTGAGGTCTCTGTATTCGTCTAGGGCAGGTAAAATAAAAAAAAAATAATTGCCAAATTGCTTGTTTTAATAACCATTCCATTTGCTGTTTGTTCACTGACACCCGCTGCTTTGGCTTAGCTTATTAATTTGCTGTGATCCCTTCCAAAATCCTTTGGGCGAATAAAGATTTTGTTCATTTTTTATCACCAATATTATGTGCAACAAAAATACATACAACGTCATACCAAAGACAATAAAACCCGATTCTTGCATCTTTTGTTTTTCTGAATGTGATAAAAGTCACTGAATTTTGGTGGGGCAATGTCTCGATGGTTTGCCTGTTACTAATAATATTGTTTATTGCTTGAGCATCATTTTAAATGTGTAAGCTGCTTCCCCTGTCTTTTCAGTGTGTCATTAATAAAATCTAACTGCTCAAGTCTCTGCCTTTCATAGGCGTTTTGTGCAGCTGCCTAGTCCTCCAATAGCTTTGTTATGCTTTTTCTCTCGCTGTCATTCCCCCATTTACAAAATGCAAATTACTGCCATTTTTTTATCTAAAAGCAAGCGCATTCACCACAGCGCCGCCTATCACTATTCGATGAAGCCTTTTTAATAAATGTATTTTTTCTTACATATTTATATTGTCTGGAATTATTCATTGCTAACTAGAAAATCTATCGTAGCAACCGAATCTGCAAATGGATAGCAATCAGCTTTGCTGAATCCATCAAAGTCAGTTTGCCCAAGATCTGCTGGTTTAATTCTTAACAGGCTTTACCAAGAACATTGGTATCCTACACTTAGTCCTCCAATAACAGCATGAATGGTATACAAGGTTAGCAACAGTTTTTTCGTGCTCATTTTTTATAAAATAAAATACTTATAATTATTAAAACATGAACAATGATTGATCCTACAACAGCTAACAAGGCAGCCGAAACCTTCCTGAACTTATGAATGACCAAGTGATGATCAAGCTATTATGCCCAAAAAGGAGAGCGTGTATTCTTTGCAGCATGTGGGAAAACAAAACAGTTTCCTCGGAATCTGAATTCAGCATGAACAGAATTCAACAATGTCGCCGCAAACCATTTTTAAATATCATAACAGTATGAAGCGCAGCTGGGGTCTAGAATGGGGAAAAGTTGGGGCAAACGGTTCCTTAGTTTGTACACTAAACTAGTCAGTAGATTTGCTCCCATTGATTCTGAACAAGATCTTACGTATGATTTAACGGCAAGATCCATTTTTAACAAAGTCATTAGAGTCTCTAGGTGTGATTTTTATACTTATAGTTTTGAAACTTTATTGTCGCCAGCGAATCATGGGATTAATAACTTTTAATCATATAGATTTTTGTTTCCCTTCAAATGAACGAGTCGAAATCATCATAACCAGAAACATTGAATCATGTGGAGAAAGTAACAAGCTAGAAATCAGCAAAAAACGCTGAATCAGGTGAAGGCCATTAAAAATTCCTGGCTGTTGAAGCAGGAAAAAAATTAGCAAGTGAACAGACAAAAAAAATTAATGATACAGAATATGACTCATCAAGAACCATAACACCGACAACGCCAGAACCAGTTGATCAATGCCAGCTAAAAAAAACTCCATGTGATTCAAGGCCCCAAATTCTTTCATGGGAATATAAACTTAAAAACTGTTGCCATTTTTGGCTCCCTTGCTGCGTGGGCATTTCTTATGGCTTATAAAATATATACCAATGCAACAGAAACGAAAGAAGTTAAAACAACCTGAACCGTAAATACAGAAAAAGACAACTGCACGCCAAAACCGCCAATAACAAGCATCATTTGATCCATTTATAATGGAATAATATTTAAATTTTTATAAAAGAGATCATGGCGAACTTTATAAAAGTTATGAAGTCAATAAAATAAAGACCTGGAGTCCTATAAAAGACATTTCCATAGACCCGACATTGTAAATCCATGCGGTGCTTCGGATGTAAAACCTTCCATAAGATCTATGCAGAGAACGCGGAGCAAGACATCCTCAACGATGACGCTTTTTGAGCGTGTGTGTACTATATTAGACATCTACTATTTAAGAATAAAAAGAATCATAGCTTGATATTGTTTATGTAGAAATTTATAGATAACTTAATAAGAACTTGGCTGTACTTAAAGGATGAACTTAATCAAGAACTTATCAAGAACATTGATCAAAAACATATTAAAGAACTTAAATTAAGACTTGATCAAGACATATAAAAACTTGGGGATAACTTGAGAATGACTTAAGGACAACTTAGGAAGTAACTTAAGTAAGAACTTGAAGAAAAACTTGTTAAGAAACTTAGAAGGGAACTTGAGGTGTTGTGCAGTGCGTGGTGGGGGGTGGGGGCAGGTTGGGGGTGGGGTGAGCAAGCGTGGGGGCAGACTAACAAACAACAAACAACAAACACACAATAGACAGTCCGGGGGTGGGGGTGGGGGACTGCGTGCTGGGGTAGCCAAAACACACAACAAACAAAAAGTAGAACTCCTAGGCACTTCTTGCTTTTGTGACTAAACAGGCTGTGTCCCCGCGCGCGAAACTCAATCAACCCGCAAGTGATCACATATGGTCTTTGGCCTAGTTTGGCCGCTGAGGCTTTGCTGGTGCTGCCTGAGCCCTTTGTAGTCAAGCGATCCATAGGGTCTTGACCAATTTTGCCGCCAAGCTTTGCAGGTGCTACGTCATTGGCGGCAAGCGATCACATAGAGTTGTTTGGCCTATTTGCTCTGCTCCTCAGAGTTACTGCAGTAATTGCTGTACCAAGCTTTTTATGGCAGCTCTAATCGCCAGTATAGTATACATCCGGCATTGTATATTTTAAAAGCCATGTATATGAAGATGTGCTGGCCATCCACTACTCCTCTCCATACTGGGTAATGTACTAAGGTCTGCCTAACCCTACTAGTTTTGCCAGAAACTTTCGAAAATCGCCATTCAGGTAGCATAAGGCACACTTGAGAAGCAGATAAACTAGTTAGAATTTAGAAAAGTTAGAAAGTGTACAACATCTTAATACCAGATCAGCTTGCCACATGAACACTGAATCTGTAGTTAACAATCAATCAAGTCTAAATAGTAAACAGAAAACAATACAACCCGGTCTTGCTGCTGCCGTAGGCGGTCACAAAGTGGGAGTAACACGTAACACTCTAGAACATTCGCTGACGAACACCTAGCCGCAGTCAGACCTGAAATGAATACGCCCCCCACCCCCCACCCCTCACCTGGAATCCCAGTCTTCCTCTCTCTCTCGCTTTATTGATTTTTGGTACGCTTGCCGTGCGCTGTGTGAACGGAGGTAAGCGCGTCTCGCTAGCCGTAAATTAAAACGGAGGTTTCGGCCTCGTGTCAGCCTATCTGTTATCACATAGTATTTGTAGGTTAGAAATTAGTCAGATAAGTTGCGGATCTCTCTTATTATGTTAAAAATAATAAAACTTATCACCATCATAGTCATACACGTAGTACAAAACTAGCTTACATCTTTTATCATTTCCTTGAACCAACAAACGCCTTTAAGATACCGTTCATATCCAAAGCAGTTAGTTCACAATTTTTTCGTTTTCTAAAAAAACAATCTCTTCCGGTTTTCACAACATGCAGTTAAAGTAAAACTATATGGACTCGAATAAACAAACCTGTTTCTTCATAAGTTTTAGAAGAGCCATTTAAAATAACACAAAGTAAAACACAGTGTCACACAGAGCGCAAGTCCAAGCAAACAATGGCGACCCAGTCGTGTCACGTGACAGCCTCGATCTTGTTTTGTCGTCGTGGCAATCTCGAATTTCTATGCAACCCATTGCCACCCGACCGAGTGTGCTTCGTTTAAAACAGGAACAGGCCTAGGAGCAAACTGCCGCGAGCCGTAAATTAAGTGATCAGATATCAGCCCCCGTGTAACAAAGTTTGTTAGGTGGAAATTAGTCAAAGAATGTGCGGATTTTATGTCATTTAATTGAGAGAGAGAAAGAGTGTGTGTGTGTGTGTGTGTGTGTCGTCTGCCCCCTCTCTGGATGTCTGTCTGTCTCTCTCTTCTGTCTCTTCTCTTCTCTGTCTGTCTGCGGTGATTCTCATCTCTCACTTTCGCACAGAAAGGCGGCTTTTAGGCCAAACTTTCGCCCAACAAACGTCGTGGAGGGTGAAAGTGGCTTAGAGTCGCCTTTTCCCCAGTTCTCTATAATACCTGATGTTATTACGGGTTTTGCTGCACTAAAAGAAGCAATGAGTAACTTAGACATTACTTCCCTCAAAACCTAACAAGGCAAATCTAAAAACAATGTTAACAATCAAGCCTGAAGCCGCAAGTTACGATTTTGATAAACGAGCTTGCTAAAATGTTAGGTCTTTGCAACTAACAGTCAGAACGCTCATATTTTTAGTGTTACACCAGACAAACTACTTTGAGGGGAAAATCCGCTCAATCTTGCATAACATACATTACTCAATGTTCATTTAATGAGCTGACTCTGATGAAAACTAATATGATGAAGGCCCCAACTGTTTTAAGAGCTCTTCCGTCAGGGAAAGCTGCAATATTGCGATTATGAATTATACAATTTCCTATGAAATTATAACAATTCCCTAATTTTACAGTTTAAAAGATAGTTTGTGGAGGTTGGATCTTTAATATAAAAATCAAAGACAAAACGGGGAAAGTCTAAAATGGATAACCTCACATTAGTTTTGGAAAATAAAAAATAATTTGTACAAAAAAATAATGTCGCGTGGGGCCAGATGAATCCGGATTACATAGCACCTGTGAGGTTTATAAACTTTAGAATTAAAAGACCTTTGCAGACGTTGGTAACTTTGAACAGAATGGTGGAGATAGGCACTTGGTAATGGTTTTGAGTACACTAAAAGATGTGATTTAAACGTAAAGAGAGGTTGGCGACAGCAAAAAGTTTCCTAAATTAAACAAGAACAGCTGCGCAATCTAGAAGCCATAATGTTTGGCCATTTGAATACTACAATAGTTTCGAAAACCATGACCTCAATGGGCATTTAGAACCATATTTAGAATGGGAAATAAAATTTGAATTATAAGCCCATTTACATTTTTTAGCCATCAAAAAAAGTATCAGAAAAGCATTCAAACAACTCTGGCCCATTTACATGTAAGTCCCTTATGCCTGACGACAATTATCGAAAGAGATTGAAATAACGCTCCGTATGAAGAATAAACAGACATCCTCCCAGAAGAGAAACAGTTTTAAAGGAAAGCTTTCTACAAAATTACAGTCTTTTCTCAAGCAAAAATTAGGAGATGCGTTCACAATGATATTTGAAATTTTCTGTCCTTTAAAGATGTAGAATGATGGGGTTGTGGCGTAGTGATGACCTTTATAAAAGGAATTAATTTTAGCTGGCAAAACTTAGACGTTAAACGCCTTAAAAGTTACCATCGTCGTTCTTCACAATGGTGAGGATATTAAGATCAAAACAACAAGTAACAAAATCAATGTTGACTTAATAGAAACAATCTACAGAACGAGAATTGGATTAATCTTACACAATTAGGAGGCCCTATAGGTTTATTATACTGAACAAGTTTTGAGACGAGATATGATAAAAATAATAAACCTGGATTAGATTTTAAATTCCTGAGATATGCGGCGTAGACATCGAAGAGCAGTTAAAAAAAAAAAAAACTTTATGGTCAAAAACCCCTCATTTTTATTCACGATAATTTGTGGACATCTATCTGGTTCGAGGGAAAAAACCAATAATTATCCCTCAAGCCTTTTTACAACAGTTTTAGCTTTATCAATTTTGATCCATATTTGTAAATTTCTGCCCAACATCTAATATGGTACAAAGCTGATCAGGATTATAGGTTTTATATGGATCCAGATGTATAAAATTGGTTGTGGTTTTAAGTGTGCAATTGAATAACAGAGTGAGAAAGTGTCCTAGAACGCTTTTTTATATCAAGTTTTGAATAAGGAAACGCAGAAACAACTAATTTATTATAGATACTGTTCACGCAAGAAAGACGACATAGTTAAAAAAAGAAAACACTTTGTTCAAAACAATGCCTTTATGGCGGAAAGACATGCTGGGATACAGTGGTTTTGGTGGATTTTAGTTCAAAAATATAAACTCGGTTTTAAAAAGACTTTAGCAGAGAACACGTGTTTAAAGAGACTGTAATTTTCATTTCACATGAAAGACAGAAGAACGCATTTGATTGAAATTTTTGCGTGAAAATGATGTTAATTGATATAATGATCAGGAAAAACATAGGATTAACAAAAACTAAAAATCTGAAAAGTTTAGTAACAAATTTAGGTAGTTATAAAAAAAACGGGCAAAATCCAACACAGTAATGTTTGTTTATGTAGATAATCGTTATTTTTTTTGGGTTATAAATGAAGTCTTACTTGTCAGAGAAACAGGAAAATGCAGCTTCTAAGATCCATCATTCGCCCGAAAACTGTTGAGGGCGAAAGGATTAGAAGCTGTCATTTTCCTGTTCTCTGAAGAGAAACAACGGAGGGAGAAAAGGGAAGAGGGGGGAGAGAGAGAGAGGAAGAGGAGTAGGCCGAAATAGAAAAATATCTTGGTTACTAATTACTTTGAAGGAAAATGGGGTGCTCACAACCATTATTGTCGTCTATGGGATCTTCACTAAAAAAAGTGACATTAAAAAAACATTCCAGTAATAAGCGCACAGATTAAACATTTCCTGTCCCCTTGGGAGGAAACTGACGGGACTGCTCAACTAGAAAGCCCAAACGTGACCAAGATCTCAGTTTAATTCGCACACGCAAAGAAGGGGCACCAATTTTCCACATGGCACTTCGAAGGGTGAGCCAACAACAAATCATTTTTTAAAACACCCTTTTTGAAAAGATTAACTATGCATTAGAGTCTTATTTCACTCTTCATGAAATTAGGAATATTGGCAGGCGGCCTAATACCTATGAATAGTTTTAATTCATATCTTTTTAGTGACCGAGAAGTGCAATTCATATCCTTTCTGTTTTATTCAGACCAATAAATCAACAGTGGCCAAGATTGGACTTGCCCAGTATATTTTCTCCCGGAATAGTAGACTTTCTACCAAACTTTCAACTTTCTTCAATGGAACAATTCTTGAGAATTGCACTGAGCGATCAGTGGTGGGTGTGAGTGCAGTGCTGGCGGCCCACGTTACACTTATGAGCATCACCTAAGATTGACATCACTTAGCTGTTCGCCCACTCCGAAGCCTTAGGTTCTCAGTAGAACCCACATAACCATTCAAAGTGTAAAGCCAGTGTGCACCAAAACCTAAAGTAGATCACAATTTTGTTTTTTGGGGCAAGAGTTGAAGTCTTATTAATTATTTTATTTATTTTTATATTCTTCTCCATTGCGATGGTCCCTAGGTGATACGAAAAGTAAAGCCCTTCTTCTCTGAATGTTTGCAAGGCCACCGACTCTAGGGAAAAAAATCCTGCTCCAGTGGTAGGCCCATGAGGGAAAAACCGTCAAGGATGGTAGGTTTGTAAATATTTCCCACGTTCTTTCTCTTTCTTCTAGTCAGAAGAGATAATAGAGATTATCTCTTTCGGACAGAAGCGTGTGAGCTCTCGCGTGTGCACGTGGCCTTAATTTTTTCTTTTTGGGCGCGTTCAGGGGGGACTTGCCAGGGAATGTGCATTGGACAAAGATTTCCATTTGTGCCTGCAATTATTAATCATTCTAACTTTAGAGTTTAGGATGCTAGATGGGGTTTACATAATATCCGCCAGCCTTTTCTTAGTACATAAGATGCATTTTTAGAAATGTTGTTGTATGTGCTGCTCTTTTATAATTTTTCCATGATATGTTTTAATCTATTTTCTATCTTTAGAGCTTCCAAATAATATTTTACTTAGTTCTGTTTGGTTTTTTATATTTTCCTTTTTGAAAGGACTGTTTATGTTTGCAATATCTGGTTTTAAAATGTTTGCCGTGATCCCCTATGTATGTTTCTTTATCACTGTCTGTTTTACCGTAGCTTTGGTACTCAATGTTTGCTGAGAGACATTTGTTGTTCAGTAGGGCACTGGACTTTTTTGTTCAATTACATATATCCTTTCGTCAACCCTCTTTGGTTTGTATTGTTTTTTTTTGGGTTTGTTGAATAATCAATTTATGTTTTTAAGGTTGGCATACACAGTACGATAGCTTGACGGTGTTTTTTTATTGAATATTTTAATAGTACATGTTCTTTTGGGAATGATGTTTTAAGGCTTCTGAAGGAATTCTTTTCCTACTTTGTTTTGTATTCTTCCATACATATGGAGGTTTATACCATATAATTTTTCTTTTTCCTGTTTTTTCTTATTGCTGTTCATGTTATTATCTGGGTTATATTGTAATTTGTAGTTGTAGCCACTTTACTCAGCGCCTCTTGGTATTCGGCTGCTGCAACTGTTAAATTCTTTCACCATTGCATGACAGTTAGATAATCTTTGGTTAAGCCATTAGGTTATGTTTTTTGAAAACAAGGGTGGATGTTACTTTGATGTCTACGTATACAGGTGTGTCATTGGGTTTTTGTATGGTTTGATGTGTGGTCCTTATAGGTCTAATGTTAAAGTCTAAATAATGTACTATTTTTTTGTTGGCTTTCTACTGTGATTTTTTTAGTTTGTACTTTGAAAGATTTTACAAAGTTACTTTTTCCTTGTTTTTCAATAATTTTGGTTTATTGTTTTAATGCGGCGAGGCCGTCATCTCCTGTATATAAGCCAACCTTTTACCAAGTACTTTCTGTATATTAGACATCATATAAATCCATTTTTTAAAATCCTATTTTAAAACTGTTTATGATGGTCGCTCCCTATTTGGTGAGCCATTTTTTGTTTAGACTTCTGAGTGGTCTTTTGACTCTAATTATATCAATATATATAGATATATATATTATATATATATATATATATATATATATATATATATAATAATATAAATATATATATATATATATATATATCATATAAAATAGATCTAATTCCAAGGATAAGTACCGCGCACCGTTCCAGCAACTACCGAGCCAGCTTGGTGTTGCAATGACTGCAAGAAATATTGAATTATAAAACAAAGTCTTGCTCCTTATGTCTTAGATTGACGAAAATAGGGGGAAATAAGCATTTTTGAAACCTCCACACATATACTACGGTATTGCAACAGCACAGCCTTTTCTGGGATTGCATTCTTCTTAAAACTGAAAAGGCAGAGAGTCAAATTACCACTTTCTTCCGCTTCACTGAGGAGAAACAACAAGGTTCAAATATCGGTATATGACCAGGAGTTATATGTTAGTGAATTTCCCTCCCTAGTTGAGGTGTCTTCCCCCTTGAGACTAATGAAGCTTGCTGAAGGCTCATTTTTAGAAACTTTATTTATTTTTCTCCATTCCACCCACTCAAGCAAAACAGTACGGTTTCGTTAGGCCAGAATCATCCACCACTGCAGATATGAAATGCTTATTTCCCCCTATTTCGTCAATCTAAGACATAAGAGCAAGCTTAATAAACCGGGTTTCGTGTGGAACGCACGCACATTTGAACACACGTAAAATCCCATCACCAACTTCGGAAGAAAAGGCCGGTTTGGCCGTTGGTAAGGAGACGCGTTACACATAGCATGCACCTTCCCCGAAGTTGGTATGGCTGCCTTAATGGCGGGATAAAAAAAACGGCGATGCAACAAAAAAGTGTCAGAAATCTTCACACGATGAAGGTGGAACACTCAAAGAAAGAATCGAAGTAGTAGTGATTTCTCCTAAAGTATTTTAGTAAGTTGTATGTTAATGGTATATTCCCCTTGTTGCAACTGGATGGTCTGTCGTTCTGCTATATTCTAAAAAAGTTGACATCCAATATGCCCTCACAACTACAAGGGAAACTTTCTGAGTGAATCAGCAGTAAATTATTTAGCACGAGTATCACAATCGAGTACAAGAATGGGCAGATGAAAATAACATTACAGGTCACCATCAGGCCGGTTTTAAGAACGGATATTCAACTGTATATCACATGTTTGCCTTGCTTGCACTTGTTCAGAAACAATTTTCTTACAATGGCAAACTGCATTTATAGATTTTGAGAGGCCGTTTGATTCTATTAACAGGCACCTTCTTTGGCCAGTCTTGTCAAAAAAATGGTTTCAAGGAAAATTAAACACATTCATTAGAAGTATCTATGATGTAGTTAAAGCTAGACTTCGATGTGGTGCAAATTTGACAGATGGCATTAACTGTACAGCTGAGTTAAGACAGGGTCATGCCTGTAGTCCTCTATTATTTTCTCTGTTCATTAACGAGCTGGCAGTTAAAATAATCAATAATGGAAGACACTGTGCTACGTTTTCAATTGATGCTTTTGAATTTCTCGTACTAACCGATGACGTAGTCTTGTTCTCTTAGACTGTAATAGGACTACAAACACAATTGAACAATTGACAACGAGTGTCTGCTTCATTTCAAGTTGAAAGTTAAGTTTGAATTGAAACGGAGCTATTTGATTGTACAGGGTTAATACGGAAGCCTTTTGATAGGCGGAAAGTTGAAAAATGCCGCATTTGGAAAATTGACAGATTACATTCCTTATATATATATATATATATATTATATATATATATATATATATATTATATATAATATATATATGATATATATATATTATATATAAGCGAGAACAGCTGTTGTGTGGTTTCGCTCATGCAGTTTCTCATATACGCAGACCTCCTCTTTGGATGAAAAAAAAAGAAGAAAAATCGTCATACAAGACATTCTTTGGATAATCAAAATGCTTGGGTTTTTCAGTCTCTGTGTAAGTTTGTAATTAGTCATTCTGACTGAATATCCACAACAGAACTCTAAAAGAAGAAGACATCAGTGTATGGGTTTATTGTTGTCTCTCTTCTGTATGTCCGGCACGATCCATTGAGATTTTCCAGTCTCAGCGGTGTTCAGTTTGACTGTAATTCAGCCAGCGGTAAGTCAATCGACTTCTTCACCGACAGGAAGGGATTCCTCTTGCTCCATATCTGTTAACCCCTCTTTGGAAGAAATAAGAAATAATATTGCAATTTCGCAGCTTCTCTCCAAAATCTGAATTACATACGTACTTTTACAACAACAACAACAGTTGCAGAAGAAAAAATGCTGAGCACTGCTCCACAAGACACGGGACTTACTAGATGGTGCAGAGCAAACAAAAATCGAATTGTCAGTAAATCTTGGTCCTGACATTGATGCTTGCTGGTCCACTACCTCCCCCTCCTCCTTCTGGAGAAACAAACTGGTTTTCAGACGACTACAGTGGAGTAGAACCTTCTTCAAAGAAAAAACAATGAACCCTTTCAGTAATTGCACGTCTGCCGTTTGAAGTAATGAAATGTATGCTAGGTCGAGTCTTTGACGTTTGCGGCACTTTTGTGTTTTGGGAGTTGGGTATTAGGACCCAGACTTCCCTCTCCTCTCCTCTCTCTCTCTCTCTCTCTCTCTCTCTCTCTCTCTCTCTCTCTCTCTCTCTCTCTCTCTCTCTCTCTCTGTGTGTGTGGTGTGTGTGGTGTGTGTGTGTGTGTTGTGTTGGTTTGTCGGTTGTGTGTCTCTGTCTGTTCTCTGTCTCTGTCTCTCCTCTCTCTCTCTCTCTTCTCTCTCTCTCTCTCTCTCTCTCTCTCTCTCTCTCTCTCTCGTCTTTGTCTTCGTTTTCTGTTGTGTGTGTGTGTGTGTGTGTGTGTGTGTGGGGCGGGGGAGGGGGGGGGGGGTAATGTCAGCGTGTTTATTAGAGTCCACAGACATGTGTGTGCAAGCGTTGGTGTGTAAGTGTGTGTGTGTGTGTGTGTGTGTGTGTGTGTGTGTGTGTGTGTGTGTGTGTGTGTGTGTGTGTGTGTGTGTGTGTGTTGTGTGTGTGTGTGTGTGTGTGTGTGGCGTGCATGTGTGTTTGTGTGTGGTGTGTGTGTGTGTGTGTGTGTGTGTGTGTGTGTGTGTGTGTGTGTGTGTGTGTGTGTGTGTGCGTGGGGATGTGTGTGAGGGGGAGGAGTTGTTCTTATTGCTATGTGTATGTGTGTGCGCGCGCGTGTGCGCGTGCACGTATATGGTGTAATTGGTGTTCTTGTTCTTGATCCTAAGTCATCTTCTGAACATTCACGCGCGCACCCACAACACACACCACACACACAACACACACAGCGCGCCCCCGGGCGCTCACACACACACACACACACACACACACACACACACACACACACACACACACCACACACACACACACACACACACACAACATACGAACGTGTGCGCGACGTTCGCTAGCTCCTACCCACACATATAACACACAGTTTGCATGTGCACGTTCACACCGACACACGCGCGTACTTACACGCATACACATACGCGCACAAATGCACACACACACACGCACATGCGCACACGCCCACATACACAGACACACACAGATATGTACAATATAGCCTATTATTATGTAGATACATGTGCTCACACAAACCTACAAATTACAGACACACACACACACACACACACACACACACACACACACACACACACACCACACACACACACACACGTAACACACGCATTTCTGCACACGAACACACGCGCACATACATGCAGGCTCCCCACACACACACACACACACACACACACACACCACACACACACACACACACACACACACACACACACACACACACACACAGCCACACACACACACACACACACACACACACACACACACACACACACACACACACACGCACACACCCTCACACACACATACACACACACAAACGCGCACAACACGCCTGCGCACACACACACAACACCACACACACACACACACGCCCACAAAACACACACCACACACACACACCACCACACACACACACACTCACACACACGCACGCACAACACACACACCACCACAGCCACACACACCCCATGCACCACACTGCAGACACCCCCACGACGTCACCACACACACACACACACAAAAAAACACAACAAAAAAAACACGTGATAGCCGCGCACACACAGGTCCCTGACCACACATTGGACACTGTGTAGTCAGACATAACCTGGAGTGTAGCCAAGCTGAACCCTCTTCTTCATTTGTTTCATCTTAGTTGTTAATTCATTTATCCATCAGCTTCAAATCAATGCGTAGTGTGGTCTCAAAACTTAGCGTATATGGACTAGTCCGCACGCAGTGACGTCTCCTTGATGAAACTGAAACTAACTGTGTGTGTGTGTGTGTGTGTGGTGTGTGTGTGTGTGTGTGTGTGTGTGTGTGTGTGTGTGTGTGTGTGTTTTGTGTGTTTATCTGGCTCTGATCTTTACAACTTTGTTGCAGTATTTGGATACATTTGAAAGGAGGAAGAATTTAACATAAAGTCTGCCGATTAGACTGACTTAGTGTTTCTTAAACAATCTACTGGATTTGATCGTAAGTATTCAAAGATGAAGAATAAATTCCGAAATACCACAATGAGTGATTTTGAGAATGTAATTATTTACTTAAAAATGTAATTGCCATTCACTGAGAAAGGCATTTGTAATGTACAAAATCATCATAAACGCTTTTTACATTCGCGTGCTACTCTCATCTAACTTTAATGAACTGAAAACGATAGTCAATCAAGGTGAACAAAAGAAGTGAACACTCCTGTAACACAACAGTGACACCAATAGAACAACACAGCGTTGTAGCTAGAGAGAAAGCAGCACCCCTCTATCAGCACTAAGATCACCACCAACAATACCACGGCAAAGTGGACAGCAGAGCAGAAACGAACAAACACCCGTCTAACATAGCACTAACTTCACCTCTGTAACAATAGCTGCCTTACGTGGACAGCGAGGGAGAAAGAAACATCCCTCTAAATACAACACGAACACTACCATCACCACAGCACAGCAAGTAGATGGCAGAAAGGAAAACACTCCCTAAAAACACTGGAAAGCAGACCGCGATAAAGAAAGGAACACGCTCCTAATGCCCATAATACAATACTGATACCATCACCCCAACACACAAAAAATTAAAACGACCAGAAAGAAAGGAACACGCCTGTAATACAGCACTGATACCATCATCTCAACGACACCATGACTTAAAGGGTGAAAAAGAACGGAACACCCCCCTAATACAACACTGATATAATCACATTAACAACAACACAGTAAATTAAAAAACTCGAGAAAGAAAGGAACATGCCTGAAATTTTAAAACACTGACACCACCACTCAATAGCAACACATTACGCCCTTAAAACAACACTGATACTACCACACGGTAAATTAAGGACAAGAAAAAGGAACACGCTGTACATTGATCTTTTCCACCTCAACACATAATAGGCCTAAATTAGATGGCGATAATGCAAGGAGCACACCCCCAACACACCTCAACAATAACACTTGTAAAAAACACGGCCAGAAAGAAAGCAACGCGCTCCTAAAAGGGGGAGCGTGCCGGTGTTCCCGGGTTCTATGTTCCCCAGTAGCGCTGTTCCCGTGTCTCTGTTCCCCAGTGTCGATGTTCCCCGACCGAAAAAGCGTGCCGCTTTTCCCCGTACCGGTGTTCCCCAGGTTCTCTTTTCCCCCAGTAGCGCTGTTCCCCAAACAGATTTCAATGCACGTTAGCGCCAGTACGGTCCCTACTGTACAAGGAGAGGTTGCGCCGGGCACATCCCGCATTCGCCTGATGTCTGTGTGTGCGTGCACTGATGCGTGCGTGCGTGTGAGTGTTGGGTAGGAGGAGGGGGGGGGGAGTAGTGCTAGACCTACTGCGAGTTATAGTTCTATTATACAAGATTTCTGGCTGATGGGGTCATGCAAGTGCTGGCCTGCTGGTTCCAGCGCTGTCCCGTCGGCATGAAACCCCTCTTCTACGGCCCTCCCGCTCCACCCCCAATCCCCCGACCCTTCCCCCTCCTTCACCCCTCCCACCCCCCCCTCCCACTGCCTCGCCTTTAGCAATGAAAATAACAGTAACAACGTTTAAGTCAGCAAAACCCACCAACACCACCAACGGCAAAAACTTGGGGAACAGCGGGCCTGGGGAACACCGGACTGGGGAACACCGGGACCGAGGATTTGCGGGAATGGGGAACAGCGGGATCGCCACAGGGTGGGGAACAACGAAATGGGAACTTAGGGTCTGAATTTCGATTTTTGTTTTCTTGAGGGGAACACCGGGACTGGGCAATATAGAGACTGGGGAACAAAGAACCTGGGGAACAGCGGCAGGACCCAACAAAACAACACTGATACCACTACCTCAACGACAACCAAATAAAACATTAAACAGCGAGGACGAACGGAACACGCCCACAACCACAAGGCTGACATGGCGATCTCAACAACAACACAGTATATTAGAGGGCGGAAGGAATGGAAGAGGCAGGGCATTAATACCAACTTGAGACAACACGCAAAGTAGGCAGCGAGGAAGACAGGAACACTCCCTAATACACAGCAAGTAGATAGTTTACAGGGGGGAATAAATTTATTAGCACCCCTCTATGAAAACATTGACACCATCACAACATTTGAAGATGTAAGGTGATGAACGTAAACAGACTTCGGTAAAAACGTCAGTTTCTGTATTACGTACAACCCTCATACAGTGTTCGGAAGCAATGCTGTTGCAAGTTGCGTTAGTAACCCCTTGGGTGTCCAGTCAGGTCGGCGGACGTTTTGAAATGCCTGACTGCCCCTATTTGAATGGCTAGACTGTTTCCTCTTTCAGTGTCATTCACTGTTGCCGTGTAACGTCTTCCACCTGTGGTGTCCTACTGTCACCAACCAGATTTCAATGGTCCACTTGGAGAAGACTTTCATGGCTGTCCCCTGTGTGTCTGTCAGTTGCTAAATGTGTGGCTATTTTTGGGTCCACTTTGAAATGACTGTCCGACTATAGAACGCCTTTTCCACTCATACTTAGTATTGAGCTCGGTATTTGGTTGATTGGGAAAAAACGTATTCATAGCCAGGCTATAAACTAAGCCCATTTCCATGGAAACGACAAAGGATGGGTTCGGGAGTTGTTTTCGAGTTGACCCACTAAGTTCGTAACGTTCGCTGAGGCAAACGAAATAAAAGACGATGAAAAGCGTGCACGAGGCTGCATGCTTGCGAGCGCGCGCATGTGTGTTCGTGCGCGCGCGCATGTGTGTGTGACGCTGTGCAATCGTGTACATGCGTGCGTGTGCGCGCGCGCGCGCGCGCTCGTGTGTGTGTGTGTGTGGTGGTGTGTGTGTGTGGTGTGTGTGTTTTGTGTGTGTGTGCAGGCTTGTAAGCCTTCGTTGGTATTTTGACCGCTGCCATCTCCAACATTTTTTTCAGATTTTAAATTTTTAAGGGAAAAGCGCTTTCAAGATCTTAGAGCTTTCGAGATCTTTAGGGCTGGATTGTGGTCTTTTTGAGAATAAAAAGTATTTTTTAAGTGTAAAAAAATGGAAACATAGTACAGGCTGGTACATCCATTTTGTGTTTGACATTAGACCACCTGCTTGGTACAAACTGTGTGAGAAGACAAGGAAATACAAACTGGGCTACCATCGCCGTGGCGAAGTGGTCAGCTTTAAATTGATTTCACGGCCAGGAGGTCACTGTTTTGATTCCTATCAGAACCACTTATTTGTGGCTTTTTCCTGGCCCGACCGGCTTCTATTAAAAGCTGAGTTCGCAAAGGGGCCCCCAGCTGGCAAGACTGGGACCACACATTGAGTTTCATTCACTTGATGGATGCGTAGATGACAAATTTCCTGACCAACACCAGCCGCCGTGGCGAATGTTATTTACAGTCAGTACCTGGCTATAAGTCCCGTGTACATTATGGTGTTAGGAGAATTTCTTTTTGATTCGAGTCAAGGGGGCACCTAGACATGAAAAATCACGGGGTGATCGAGCACCGCCTTGGTACATTTTGCGTAATGGCCGATTCAAATATGGCCCCCAAACCCGCCGCCGTGAAAATCCTAACTTTTGTGTTTTTGACAATATATACACTTGTAACACTTCTAATCCAACTGATTTGGTGTGCTGAGTTCATTTCGGGTATCTTTTTGTCCATTTGGGTCATCTTGACCTTCAAATGCCATGGTCAAGGTAATTTTCTTGTACCAACGGTCTTGACCGTAACCTGGCGATATTCTCGCAGTAACAACAGGGCTCCTATACATAATGCCACTAATTCTGACATGCATTTTCACTGTATGATTCACTATTAAAGATATAAGTCATTCTGATCTTGAATTCACAAGTGAACGCCGTTTTTACCTATTAAACCCAAAAACTGTCTTTGCTGGTTTTTTCCCTTTTTTCTGTATTGCTGGTAAATGACACATCCCAAAGAAACAGAAAAAGTTCTCAAGTATGCAACAAACATGCTCAATGTGACTGTAATTGTCTCTTTCCTCACTGATTGGAACATGGAGAAATATTTGCTTTTTTCCAGGGCAGAATGCGACGCAGCAAACTCCAGAGAACAGCACCCACACCGTCGAGCGTCACACTTGTCTACGCACTTGCATATTGTGAGAAAAGTGGGTGGCAAGGGCTTCATGCATTTAGTTGGAAACAGGTGTGAAAATGTTGCTCCCACCCATGTTCTATTGTTCTAGGTAGCCCTCACGCTGTTGACGGGCTGCCCCAAGCAGATGGCATGCTTTGTGCACCAGAAAGCTTCTCGGTGGATGTGGCCTCTGATGACACTGCTTGTGGGTGGGAGAGAGTCAATTCCAGCTGTAGCACTGCTGTGTTCTCCACTCTGAGCTGGTTGAACGTTTCAGCAGTTGTTGTTGATCTGACACCCACCCAGACATGTAAAACGGTACATTTCCGCCAGAGCTTCATCTTGCTCTGACAAGCTGTCCGTCCCCTCAAAAGTTCGTCAGAATGCTGTACAGGGTCAGCTCCCATAGCAGCGTTCTTCACCCCTACCTTATTTCACACAGTATCTCCAGTCAGTATGTGTGCTTTGATCACTGACTTGGCCAGCGGTGCTCCAAGCCTAGAAAAACTGCTTGGTGCAGTGGAAGCATCCCGCTTCCCCACGTGTGCCAAACTGCTGCCAGATTTCCTTCAACCACAGCGTTTGGAACTGAGGGGTGTAGTGAAGCAGTAGTGCGAAAGTGTTCGTGTCGTTGGAAACTACTATAACTCTCTTGCACTGTTTGACACGAACAGCCCACCCCACATCTACTACCAGTCTGGCGTCTGCCTCTTCAATCCAGCTGTGCAGTTCCGGGATTTCTTCACCGCCAGCTCAAATCAACACAAAGAAAACAGAAACCATGAGAGTCAACAACCAACAACGAGACCCACTACGACTGCAACAGCAAGACATCACTGAAGTTGATAAGTTTGTCTTCCTCGGCAGTGTGGTCAAGCAAAGATGGAGGTACAGATGAGGATATCAAGAGCCCATCAATAAAGCCAGGCACATCTTTATTTCGCTACGGCCTATCTGGAATTCCTCTGCCCTCTCACTCCACAACAAGATCGGGAAACTTCAATTTAAAAGTAAAATCTTTTCCTTCTATATGGTTCTGAAAACGTGGCGAAAACAAAGACAAAAAACTCACAAACTTTCCAAACATTTATCAACAGATGTCTGCGAACATTGTGAAAATCAGATGGGGCATATATTATTGCCAATACAGAACTGTGGAACAAGACCAAGCAAGTTCCAATAAAATCAGAAATCAGAAAACGGAAGTGGGGATGGATTGGTCACACCCCCAGAAAGTCTCCATCCAACATCGCAAGACAAGCCCTTGAATGGGAACCCCAGGGCAAAAGAAAAGTGGGGAAGACCAAGACGACATGGCCAAAGGAGTACCGACGCAGAGGTGAAGGTCGCCGGAATGACGTGGGCCGAGCATAAGAGGATCTCCCGAAACCGTGTCCGCTGGAAGAATGTGGTTGCGGCCCTATGTTCACCAGGGAATTCAGAGGTCTAAGTCAAGTAAGTCAAGTAAACCCATCTCAGAGACGACAGAGCTGGCGATGATGACAAGATTTCCTTCAGCTCGATTGCTCACTATATCTTGAACCAGCAGCTGAGATTCTGTTTGTTCTTCTCAGATGCCCAAACTTGTCAAGCTGTCGAGGGATGGGTGTGTCTGCGTTCATGCCAATATTGTCAATGGGCGTCACACCAGCTCGCCCCATGGGCTGTCCTTCTTTCAGGGAAAGTTTCCAACTATGAATCTAACAGCAGGTGAACGTAGTCTGACTCATGGCAGAGGCTTGTGGCTGATGTGAGACTGCAGTGACTACAAACACCGAGGGTAGGAATTCTGCTAGCGGCATCTGTCGCATCTTTGACATGAAGTCTACCACAAAATGAGTGGGAAGAAGAGACGGTCTGATTCCATTTTTGTGAGGTCCAGTTCAGATTCAATTTCACCACCAAGTGTTGATTGTTGACGTGAGCGGGAAGATCACCATCAAACAGTGGGGTCACTGGCAGCAGATCGTGTGCAAGTATCTGCTTGATGTCCATGCCATGCTCCTTTACAATGTCCATGGTTCTCTGTGCCTCCACAACGTCCTTGAAGGCCACGTCCAAACACGCCACATTCAACCAGTGCGTCGTCTAAGCCCGAACCTCGAAGCAGTTTGCCCTGGCACCCGAGAGAATACGAGGTCCCGTGGAAGGGTCCCAAGCAGATGACAGATCCTTGAACTGTTCTGTCTCATGCAGGTAAAACTCTGCCGCCACAGCAAACACGCCTTCATCGCACCAAACTGCTTATTGATGCTTGGTTCAGCTGTCTGCAACAACTTTGAAAGTTTGTGAGGCGCTGACCCCGACAGCATCTGACGAACTTTGGATAGACAGACAGCTTGTCAGAGCAAGATGAAGCTCGGCGGAAAAAGTACCGTGTACATGTCCCGGGCGGGTGTCAGATCAACAACAACTGCTGAAACGTTCAACCAGCTCAGAGTGGAGAAACTACAGCAGTGCTACAGCTGGAATTGACTCTCTCCCACCCACAAGCAGTGTCATACAGGCCACATCCACCGAGAAGCCTTTCTGGTGCACAAAGCATGCCATCTGCTTGGGGCAGCCAGTCAACGTGAGGACTACCTAGAACCACTAGAACCCTGTGTGGGAGCAACATTTGACACCCAGTTTTCCAACTAAATGCATGAAGCACTTGCCACCCACTTTGCTCACAATATGCAAGTGGGCAGGCAAGTGTGACACTCGACGGTTGGGTGCTGTTCTAAATGGAGTTTGCTGCGTCACATTCTGCCATGGAAAAGCAAATAATCTCCATGTTCCAAAACAGTGATGGAAAGAGACAATTACAGTCACATTGAGCATGTTTGTTTCATACTTGAGAACTTTTTTTGTTTCTGTTGGGAGTGTCATTGACCACACAATACAGAAAAAAGTGAAAAAGCAGCAAAGACAGTTTTAGTTGAATAGGTAAAAACGGCGTTCACTTGTGAATTCAAGATCAGAATGATTATAATCTTTAATATGAATCATACGTGAAAATGCATGTCAGAATTAGTAAGCATTTTATGTATAGGAGCACTGTTGTTACAGCTAGAATATCGCCAGGTTACGGTCAAGACCGTCAGTATAAGAAAATTACCTTGACCATGGCATTTGAAGGTCAGATGACCCCAAATGGACAAAATGAATACCAGAAATGAACTCAGCACACCAAATCAGTTTTGGGTTAGAAGTGTTACAAGTGTATTATTGTCAAAAAAAAAAAAGTTAGGATTTTCACGGCGGCGGGTGGCGGCCATATTTGAATCGGCCATTACGCAAAATGTACCAGGGTGGTGCCCGATCACCCCCCGTGATTTTTTCATGGGCTAGGTGCCCCTTGACTCAAATCAAGTGAGAAATTCTCCTAACACCCTTAAAGTACACGGGACTTATAGCCAGGTACAGGACTTTTTTTGTGTAATCACGTGGACTGCCGTATTACGAGGATTTAAAAACAAATTGTTTAACCTTTTGATCTCTTTCTATTCATTGTTTCATGGTGGGTTTGTTGTTGTTGTTGTTTTTGTTGTTGTTTTTTTTGCTTTGTTTTGTTTCGATTTGTTTTCTTTCTTGTCCAACGGTGGTTGCCAACATTATCTATTCTGTCAAAGAGGGGCGACATCTGAGGCTTTTTTTTTCCCTTCAGCGTGGCAACAATATTTAATTCTTTTCCGTTGTTTCACAGAATGTGAGAATTTGAGGGATTTTCTTTTTCGTCCAGTGTGGCAACAACCATCCTTATCTGTTTTACGGAATGTGAAAATTTATAACTTTTTTTTTTTCCGTCCAGCTGTTTGGCAAAAAAAGCATCCTTTTCTGCTGTCTCAGGAATGTGAAAAGTTCGGGGAGGGGGGGGGGGGGGGGGTCATCCATAGTGGCAACAATCATCCTTTTCTGTTGTTCATAGGCTATCAACATTCACTATATCAGACATTACTGCCATTCTGTTTAACTGTCTATGAGTTACCTAAAGTGTACCCCTAATAACAAGGAATATCGATTCGATTTTCATGCACAAAGACATAATAATACATCTGTGACTTTCGCTACAAAGATGGAGAACAGTCAGAAATTATCATTTTCATTTCAAGACCTTAAATTAATACAAATAATTTTTTGGTTTTTTTATTTTCGTGTCAAGCTGTGACAAGCACAAAAAAGTCGCTCTCCGTACGGCACAGTGCGTGTAATTTTAAAATCAAATTTCTTAAGTGTTTGCTTCCATACCAGTGCATACTCCAATGAGCTAAAAGTGTGAAAAGTAAAAAAACAGTGCAGAAACCCCCTTTCTCCTTCCCACCTTCAAATCACGGGGCTGTATGATTTTGTTTTACAATTTATTTTTCTGAACTCTTTAGAAAATACATATTATCGGTTTCTAAGCCTTCAAATGTGACAGCCATAATTTGGGGAAAAGAGAGAGAGGGGAGAGAGAGAGAGAGAGAGAGAGAGAGAGGAGAGGAAGAGAGGAGAAGAGAAAAGAGAGAGAGAGAGAGAGGGGAGAGAAAGAGGAGCAAAACGTCTGCCGGATATAACGAAGCGACCAGATAAAATTCGTTATAAAACCCGGCGCGTCGGTTGTAACGAAAGCTTGATATAACGAAGCAGTTTTTAATGTCCCCGGCGATTCGTTATAAGCGGCTTTTGACTGCGCACGCACGCACACAACACACACACACACACACACACACACACACACACATAATATATATTATATATAAAATATATATTTTATATATATATAATATTATATAATTATATAATATATATATATATATATATATTTAATATATATATATATATATATATTATTATATAGATAGATAGATAGATAGATAATGTCATGACTACTCTTTGCCTGCTTTTGGAAAAAAAAGGCATATTTTTTCTTAAGGTCTGACCCTTGGTTCAATTTCTCCTGTGCTTTTTTGGGGTTAGTATGGCTCAGAAGGCCCACGTCCACGTTAAACACGGGCGTATATTATAGTCTTGGGGACCTTCCACGTGGGATTCGAATTACACCCCGCGTTTGTACCTTTCCTTGACCATCAGAACAGTTTCGATCTGACTTACTCTTGTGGAATGGATCCCACCTTCAGCCTGGGCTCCATATCAAGGCGTGGAAGCACGGGGATATAAAAACGAAAAAAAACTTCTGCACAAACCAGGGGAGTTCGTTGTGTCTGTTGACCTGTCGATGAGGGAGACTATTGTTCTATGGACCCTGGTTGGCTGATCATCTATACCACTTCGCTGCTCTGGTGTGGAGACCAGAAGGTTTCCCCGTTTGCAGGACGTTTTCCCCTTCAGTGTGGGAGGAAAGCTGCTGGCAACCCTTGGACCCACCATCTCGTACGTGATCAGGTGGCCAGGCTGCTTCTGGACCTGCCCTGGAGTTGGCCATCCAGGGGGGTCCAGGGACAAGTGTTTTTCTTTTTCCCATTCAAAGAGCTGATAAGGTAAGTTATCGACCCGCAATTTTTTTTTGTTTCATGAATTTGAACTTGTAAATTATTATTATTGTGAGAACTTAATGAACAACTATTCTCAGGTTAGAGACCAAGCTCTAAGAGCTTTACAAGTCACACCTCGTGTGCACAGTAGATGCCTACCTGGGTAATCCTAAAACCCGGGGGCTTGCCGGATTGAGTTCCCCCCCTTTTTC